>WBNO01008712.1:0-10846 GCA_013400575.1 Peucedramus taeniatus
ATTGTGTGAATATTAAGAGAAGCTTCATTGATGTATAGTTATGTTACTGTAGTTTAAATGTCCTCTGTTCTACCCATAGTTCCCTTTTCCCCCCCTCTGTATTGTCGCCATCAGACAGCCTGAGTTGTCTAGGACAGGTAGAAAGAAGGCGTGCACACGTGCCCCTTACATGGGGCAGTTGAGAATGGAAAAGCTTGTTGCTAGGGGGGCGTGGCATGACAGCACCTGACTCTCCAATCAAGTTGCAAGAAAGCAGTCTCCACCAATAAACAGCAAAGAAGAGTTGACTGACAGACTTTGGGAGGGGTCAGGGCTGGCTGATGCAACCCCCAAGAGCATAAAAGACTGAGCATCCATCTTGAAGATGAGCCAGCCACGTGGGAGGCAACCCTGAGGGCAGTTCCCAGCACTGTAATTTTTCCTTATTTAGTCATTTTGTTGTATTTTTGTTAAGGTTTAATAAACCTTTTAAAAATTTTAAAGTGAGTGGTTGACACTCCTGAGAGGGGGGCGGTGGCCCATAAAATTCCTCTTTTCACTCCCCCTCCTCTTTTATTGGCGGGGGTATCGCCAAAGCTGCTCTCCAACCCCCGGCCGCCTTTGATGACGGCGGCGGCAGCGGCAGGGGCGGGGCTGGAACCACAGCTGGCCCCGCCCTCGGAGCAGGAGCCACCAAATCTGTTTCCACCTCCTCCCTGCCCCCCACACACGGTGGGCTGAGAGCGGGCTCTTTCTTTTCATCCTTTTTTCCCTTCTTTCTTAAAAGCATCACATGATGTTCTTTCTTAGGTCCTAGTAGCTTTTCATTATGTGATAAAAACATAAAAAGCCTAGCATACTCCAATTCTTTGAAATACCGGTCTTGGTGTATGAGAGACATCAAATTTGATATTAATTCCTTGTCTAAACTGCCAAATTCAGGCCACATCTCATTGTTGTCTAATTCATAAGTTGGCCAAATTACTTCTGAGAGTCTGATCAATTCAGGTTTTGAAAGTGATGAATTTTTGCCTGTTAATCTTTGCCAGTTTTTCAATTTTAAGCCTAAAGGAGAATCTCTAGGTATTTGAGTTGTATCTTTGCATGAGAAGATACAGCCCATGTCGTACATTTATAAACAAGAGAAATCGCAGAAATAAAGCGAAGCAACCTAACCACACACTAATAAGCAGAGAGAGAGAACAAGAAGAAAGAGCACATGGTGTTCAAACCCACAACCTCTGGACCAGCAGTGTGGGACTTAACTCACTGTGCCACCGCTGGCCCCAGGTCAACACTCACCACTCCAGTGCTAAAACTCCGCTCTTTCAGGTGGCGTCCCCCCTTACTTTACAAGCAAATGGGAGTAGCAACAAACAAATGAATAAACCCCCTCTGGACCCTCTTGGATCCTTCCATGCACTAAACAAAACCATAAGAGATCTCTTAACCTTAAACCTAGGTGCTAACCACAAAATACCACTTTTAACTCACATTTCTGCCTCTGTGCTGGATTCTTGTTCTCCGATGCCGCCTGGACCGCGGCCACTGCCCCCCCAAAGTGCTGTTTGGGGGGGGGGGGGGGGGTGTCGTAGCTGGGTCTTATTGGGTCCAGAGGATTCTCCGGAGACCTCCTGTCCCTTCGTGGTCACCAGAAAATAATGTCTTTTTCAGGGCTACCTAAAAACGGAGGCGAGACAAAATTAAGGGAATAAAAAGTGGCTATATTTATTGAAGGGCCTTCAGGTACATTTCAGGCACCCCCCAGGGCCTACACCCAAAATGGACCATGGGTCACGAGTTTGCACACTTTTATAAGTTTGGTCCATTTGCATATTGGGGGTTAATCTTTCAATTACAGCTTCAGGTACTGAAGTCATTTGCCCCCAGTTTGTTCCCCTCCAACTTACTTCGGTTTACATTTCTTGGGGCCTGAGACAGTAAGGTGTCCAGCTAGCACTGTATATGGAGTTTAGAGCTATACACTAAAGAATTACAGGATTAGAAATATATGAAAAATATAAAAGCTAAAATCCTAAGGCATCACTTCATCCTGATAAGGCTTATCTGCTTGGCCTGGAATATGGTCAGAAGATACAAACAATGCAAACTATCCCTGGTGAGCTATCTGTGGAGGCACCAGTGGTATTTTTTGGTGTTGGATATGCGAAAAAGCCACTCTGGCCTACCATCTTCAAACATGCATCTCCCCTTTGAAGTAAGGTTTGAGAGATAAGCTGTTAAACTGCCCTGAAGGCATATGACTTGCTGTCAACTTCTTTATGCTATAAAAGTGCAGTATGCTCTCCATACAGTTAGGTTCTTCCATATACTCCTGGGTGTATATAGAGTTTCTCCTGTGGATTGGGATGCATCTTCATGGTTACTTCCCAGGGACTGAGAGAAAGAGGAAGAAGTATTCCACAAAATGGAGTATGGTGAGATACATCAAACCTCTATTTAATGTTTCTTTTGCTAGCTTTAATATATAATTGCTTTAATGTTATTGCTTTAATACAGTGCACTTCGCCATTTTATGTTATAGTCGATTAGTGCTTTTAGCTTTTATACTGTGTAGTAAGTAATTCTGATTAAGGTCTTCTGTCTGTTCATTTGTCTTAATTAATCTTTCATAAATATATATGATTTGTCATCATTAAAACTTGTGGGATCTGGCTGATTGTACAGACTCAGATCGGTGGGGATACTTAGACGTTTATTGCAAAAAGCAAACTCTTTTTATACACTTCTTCAAGACACCATCTTTCCTTATATGCTATTTCTTCACTAAGCAACCTATGACCCATTGCCATGTCAGCAACATAGATTAATGTCCTTATATGAGAGTGATCATGCAGTGTTCGCACATCTGACAGGCTCTGGCAGGCTCCTCTCTGTAGGGCATCTACCATGTGGTATTTCTTCCTTTTAAAGTCAGGCAGAGACAAGCTTCTCTGTGCTTCCATGGCATGCTGCAGGAGTGTCCCATGGCCTGTAGCTCAGTTCCATCTTATCTCCCTCTACATCTCCCCATTTTTTGTTTTCAAATTGTACTTCCATAACTTTTTTCAGTGCTTGATCAGCTATACAAACAAGAATCATGAAACAAAGCAATTCCAATGTTAGAACACGTTTGGCCCAAGGCCCAAACCCTGCAAACCCCATTCATCTTGTTCCCTCAGTTTCCCAACAAGCTGATGATGAAGCCGGAGCAACCAAGGCTGGTCGGACCACCCTTGCAGGTACACATTGTGGACTGGAATCTGTGGAAACACAAGCATATCTTTGTCCCCAGGTTATCAATGGAAAGGGTTGTTCCCATTTTCCACTTTCAAGATTCTTAATAAGTTCTTGAGCTTTTTTTAAGTGAGCCTGTGATCCACTAAAATGGCATTGGACAGGGGCTAGGTGTCACAGTTGAGACGGACAGGACTTGACACTCCAAGGTTCGTGCGTCAACAGCAAATTTTATTGTTAACAGCTTTCCTTTATATGGTCTTCAAAAAATCTTGAGTTTGGTCCTGATTGACGAGAAATTTGTTACGACCAAGCTCACTGGCCAATAGCTGCCTGCCTGCATGCTCGTCAGGGATTGTCTGGCGTCCGTTCCCCCTTTTTGTTTTTTGAATACAGAGGCGGTCTTTGTCATCTTCTGCAGGGCCCCTTGCAGAAAGGATAGCAAACATGGCACAATGTGTAAAACAATTATACACAAATGATAAGCCCAGTTTGAATGAGGCTCTTCACCCAACTCGACAAGCCTAACATTTCAGGCCATTGATCTATCCCAGAAAATCTTTTCACACAACACATGCCATCAAATTTTTCACAGCCATGTCCGGGAGCTAACAAAAGAATATCAATAACAGCATGATTTCACAGGCATGCCGCACACTATTTATATCTATAGCCTAATCTCAAAAATGTTTGACTCTTGGGGTTCAAGTGAGGTAATGGGTAAATTATCTTACAAGTGTTAATAACATTTTGTATCCAATAAACTGTCAGTTTGTTAGGTCATGTCACTGATAATTTGTCAGGAAATCTTACCATTTTTTCCTCTATGTATTTTTTAACAACTTTGTCAGACACTGTTCTGTCAAGTTTTGAGATTGAAATAATTTTCATTTCAGTGTACAGTGCCTGTGGTTCCAAAGTAACTTGAACCTCTCCCCCAGTGTCAAATATATCCCCATCATGGTCCCCATACAAGTAAAATTTCTCAATGATTTGATAAGAATATTGGATGAGTCTTAGCAGTTTTCACCAGCTGTCCAGTTTTGTACGTTTTCTATCTCACTCTATTGCAGCATACATTGTCCAAGGACTCTGCATTTTTTGGATGGTATATCAGTACGTACAGTTGTTCCTTCAAAGAATTTGAATTCCATCTGTTTGTCATATTTTTCATGACAGTCTTTGAGCCACAGAGCAAATTCTCTGTCAATTTTCATTTGCTGCTCCTGTCCATTGGAGATTCTTGTGAACAGAGTATTCTTATCTTTTAGCTTCAGCTCCAGATCCATGAAAGGGAGTTTGTTTGTGCTGACCTGGAACTTATCATTAGTAAACAATGCACCAGAAATTCTGTTGTAGCATTCAATTGGTGCCAATCCTCTCTTCTTTGGAGGAAGGCACCAGTCAAAATCCTCCACATTTGTGTATGGTATTAATCTTCAATCAATTCAGCAAGGGCAAATGGCAAAGGATTTTGGCCCTCACTGGCATAGTACTGATACATGTCACTTTTGACAAGTGTATCGTAGTGGGGTAGAAAGTCAATTTGTTCCTTGGTTGCCAAAAGCAACATTTGATCAACTGACTAGCAGATATAAAGTAACTCCATCTTGAACAAGCTCACTGAAGTTATCTTCTGTAATTTCTTTCCTATTTGTTGTGGTGGTAGCAAAG
Source organism: Peucedramus taeniatus (assembly GCA_013400575.1). NCBI lineage: Eukaryota > Metazoa > Chordata > Aves > Passeriformes > Fringillidae > Peucedramus > Peucedramus taeniatus. The sequence goes on from WBNO01008712.1 coordinate 4,891, forward strand.
TTTTCATCAGAAGCTATGCCAAATGCCTGGCAGACGGCTCTGCAGAAAGTGTGGCAGTTGTCCTTGCCGTAGCTGAGCATTTTCTTATTATGAACAGTAAAACAATACATCTAATAAAACAACAAGCACTACTGAACAAACATCAACAAGGTAATACTTACAACTGCCTAAATGCTTTACTATCACCCAGGGTCTGCCATAGCTGGCGAACCCCATTTCACAGCAAGGACTTGGAAAGCCTTTCCCAAGAAAGGCTTCCAAGTTTACCTCGAAAGGGGGTCTAGCTTTTTTAAGACCAAATCTACAAGTCAAAGTGACTTGATTTCATTTTTAGCACAGAAGCACCTGGGTCTGATGGCATACTTCCCTTGCCAGCCAGGACCAGGGCTTGGCCAGAGCCAAGACCGTGACTGGAAAGGTTTCCCTAACATATTTTAAAAACAAGTTTCTCAGTAAAAACAATTAGGAAAGTTCATAAAACAACCAGCTTGGTCATTTATCGTTAGCTAAATAATTCATGGTACCATGAACAACCTGCAAACAACTATGTGATGAACATGTGCAACCCCAAATAATATCTTACCTTATAATAAAATTACTATATCTTGTAATTCAAATGAGCAGATCTCAACAAAAGTTAACTCCATGCAAACTTCACATCACTCATCTCTACAAGAAAGGAATTACATTTTATAATTCAGACAAACATATTTAACAGAATTTAAAATTAATTTCACTGAAAGTTAACGTCACTTGAATATAACAAAAGGCACACCTAAGAAAACTTAACATTTAACAGAACTTAACAGAACTCAAATGGAGCAACGGATCTGATCACCGGCTCTCTCCAACACAGGCGTGCCCAACTGACTGTGCTGCTGCCTCTTCCCGCTGCTGCTGGGAATGGGAATGGCAGTGGTGGCTGGCAGGACCCCCAGTACCAGGGACTGCGGCTGCAGCGCCGGCCGGGCCACTGGGACCAGGCAGGAGGTGGAGGCGGGGTGATAGCTTGGCAGCGGCGGTGGGCAATTCACCAGCCTGCTCCCATGTTTGAACACTGCCGGCAGCTCTCCAGGCTGGTCTCTCCACTGGGCTCTGTCTCCCTGCTCTCCACGTGGCAGGCTGCTGCCAATCACATCGGGATCACCAATTGTCGCAGTTGAGACAGACACAACTTCACACTCCAAGGTTCATGCAGCAACAGCAAATTTTATTGTTAACAGCTTTCTTTTATATGGTTTTCAAAAAACCTTGCGTTCGGTCCTGATTGACTAGAAATTTGTTACGACCCAGCTCACTGGCCAATAGCTGCCTGCATACATGCTCGTCAGGGATTGGCTGGTGTCTGTTGTTTGCATTTGAATCTCTTGGCCTCTCAATGCCTTCTTCATAGAGATGTTTACTTATTTTCCTTTAACAGTATAGGCTGGTCGAGTTATGGTCAGGGTTTACTTATGACTGTGGGGCCTCCAGGCCAGCTGTTAGCTGTCACAGTTAGGTCATTCTGAATGCGATTCAAAAAATTAAGAACATATAAGGCTTTTTGCAGTCTTTCATGCGGGGTATATCCCATCCCTACACTCCCCCTTTTTGTTTTAACAACATGGACATGAGAGTGCTATGGGACCATTCAACAATCGCTTAGACCTGTAGGCGAATGTGGAATATCCATGACATGGCACACCCCCCACAAATGAAAAAAATCTGCCATCTGTTAGGATGTATAGTCTGGCCCATTATCAGTCTTTATGGAGACAGGTACTTCAAGGGTTGCAAAAGCAGACAAAAAATTACACTGAACGTCTTACCAAATTCGGGAAAATATGTAACATTGATTTGCCAGATTTCTAGAGCTTGAAGTCCCTGGGGATTGACTCTGAGGACAGGCAAGAGCAAGACCTGTTGACAGTTGGCACAGGCTTGCACAATTTGCCATGCTTGCTTGTGTGTAAGCTGGAATTGTTTTCAAAGAGCTGCTGCACTCTGGTGAAAAAACCCATGTGACAGACACGCTTGAGAAAAACCAACATCAGTCCCAGCTAAGTGGTCTGTACGGACATTACCTTCGGAGATGGGGCCCGGAAGACTAGTATGGGAATGTACATGTAGGCTATAATACCTTTTCGTACACGACTGCACTGCAAAACGCAAGCATAATAATAAAGAAAAGAGCAATGGGTTAGTTACTTCTTTGATATAAGCTGCTTCTATTATGGTTACTATACCTGCAACATAAGCAGAGTTAGTAACAATGTTAAGCTCATTCTGGAATTTTTCAAAAGCCCTAACCACAGCTGCTAGTTCTACTAATTGTGAAGAACCACAAACTACTTCTATATCTTGTAGCCACTGCCTGTTATTTTGCCACACTATTACAGACCATCCACTCTTTCCAGAGCCATCTGTAAAACACCATGGAGGCATTGGCAATTGAAACTGGGGAACAATAAGATTTTTCAATAAAATTCAACTGTGACAGGCTGCTCAATAAAGTATGAGAAGGCAAATAAATGTTTAATTGACCAGAAAATCCTTGTGGGGCAGCCTGAAAAGCCCGTGAGTGTTGCTGCTGATATATGTATCTCCTCGAGCCAGTTCTTATAAATTCTCGGAGAAATATATCACACCCAAGATAGCTCAGCTACCTCAGATGGCATAAAATCAGCAGGATGGCTCAAGTGGTGGTGTTGGAAACAGAAAAGTTTTAATAAAGGACGAAATAAAAAACGCTCTTTACAGAGATAACCTGAGCCAGGTGCAAGAGGTTCTTGCTCATGGTAAAACACCCCACAAAAGCAATTAATCTCTTTGTTCTTTTCCTTTTCTAGTAAATTGCTTAGGCAGGACCTTTTGGCTTCTGCCCAATTAGCTATCCTTAAGTTTGAGGTGACGTCCCCCAGGTCCTATGAGGTGTCTTCTTTGCCAATTGAGGAAAGAAGCTTCTGGGCTTTTTTCCTTTTTAAGGAGACAAAGGGTAATTTGGTCACTCTGTCAACAGGGGGCACATTCCTACATGCTGCAGCCAATCGAAATAATTTTGGGTCATGGGTAAGTAGGTAACAGAGAGATCAGCACCAACAAGTTGCATCAGGTGCTGTCGACCTCTCTGTACTGACAGCAAAATCAATTTTATGTTGGAAACAATGGCTTTTCCAAATTGATGTGGCAAAAAAAATCCACTCTAAAATAACAAGGGGGTTCTTTTGAGCATCATCCCATTGGGCTAACAAGGCATACCGCTGATAAGGGGCATTGATACGATAAAAATTGACAGGGATACCATCAACTTTCCTATGAGCCTGTCGAGCACTTAACATCTGTGTGATCTGCTCTAAGGCTTTTGTTGTTCTGGGTGTCAGGGTGCAAGGGGAATTAAGTTCAGGGTCCCCTTTCAATGACTGGAAAAAGGGGTCAAGTTGTTCAGTGGTAATACCCAGTAAAGGACATACCCAATTAATTGTTCCCAAGAGCTTTTGCAAATCATTGTGGGTGGATACTCGAAATATCAATTGCAGCTGCAAAGGCCAAACAGTTTGATTTAAAATTTTCCGCCCTAAATATTTCCAAGGCGCTTCTTCTTGTACCTTTTGATTTGCTACTTTCAAACCTTTTCATCCTACTGCCTCAATAATCAATTGTTTTACCCTTGCTGCTTCAGCAGGAGTGCTAGCAGCAATCAAAATATCATCCATGTAATGATAAAGTAAAACATTAGGGGCTTTCAAGCGTACTGGAGCAACTGCTTGAGCAACAAAATTTGGCAAATGGTGGGACTATTTTTCATGCCCTGAGGTAAAAATTTTCAATGATATCTTTGGTAGGGCTTGGCAGCATTAATGGAAGGCACAGAAAATGCAAATTGGGGGGCATCGTGTTCACAAAGTGGAATGGTCAAAAAACAGTCTTTGAGATCAATGGCAATGAGGGTCCAGGATTGTGGCAACATCGCAGGAGACTGGAGCCCTGTCTGTAGGGCTCCCATAGACACAATAGCATCACTGATTTTCCTAAGATCGTGCAGCAATCGCCATGTTCCACTCTTTTCCTGAATAACAAAATCAGGAGCGTTCCATGGATTGGTTGAAGGAACAATATGTCCAGCTTGCAACTGCTCCTGCACAAGCTGGTGCAAATGTAGCTTTTCCCGAGGAAGGAGCCCCTGGTTGACTCACACAGGACGATCTGTTGTCCAGGTGAGGGCCAGGACATGCTGCTTGGCAGCAGGCCCTATGATAAATTTGTTCCCAACACGAGACCCCATTGGCTAAGGCAGTCTCGTCCCCACAAAATAACAGGGAGTGAGAGCATGTAAGGTTTCATGGTGGTAGTATGACCTTCAGGGCCCTTGATTGTGACAAAATTGACGCTGCTTTGGAATAGAGAGGCCTCCAACCCCAGCTAGACCTTTAGCAGCTTGAGTCAGGGGCCAATGACTGGGCCATGCTGAGAAAGCTATAACAGTACAATCAGCACCACTACCAAGTATACCTGCAATTTTCAGCTTCCTGTTTTGATGCCAAAGGGCACATTTGAGAGTGGGTCTATGACTGGAAAGTGATTGTGTCCATAGGATCTGTGGCTGTACAGTGGAATCAAAGCCGCTATTACCTCTAACTCATGGAAGATTGCCAGGGGGGTCAGCATGAAAATAAACAAGTGGAGCAACTCATGCCCTGTTGGAATGCATGAAATAGAAGCCTCTCTGAGTCCCTCAGAGAAAGAAATGCAAAGATTGAACTAGAACCTTTAGAGAATCTGAAATATATTAAGCCGCATAGACATGAAGTAGGAGTGTAAGTTTTAGTTTTAAGTAAGTAGAAATATATCTTAAGTGCCTTAAGAGACTGTGTTACCTAGTAAAAAGCCCTAAAGCCTAGTTTAAAGTTCAGTAGTGTTAGCTTTCACAAAATTGACTTAGTTCCAGACATAACAAAAACATAGCAGAACATTACTTGCATTTCTAGATAGAACAGATAGAACTATTTGCGTGAACAGAGAGAACTATATGCATAAATTTTGTGTAAGCACTGACACTACTTTTGCACATTAGAATTAAGCTCGGATAGGTGTAGGAAGAATGTTTTAGAAACGTGTTTTTAGCTGATTGGATGATTTATTAATAAAATACCACTGCATTAGGGTGTAAGAGGAAGAAGGTGGTAGTAGCTTCTGCTAGCTGCTACTGCTTCTACTGCTTCTGCTACTTCTGCTCAGAACATCATGACTATGCCAGAAGGCTTTTAGCACGGACTTTATTACTCTGAACTCTTCGCCTTCAAGGCTGATGTATTCATGCAATAAACAGCTTTACAACAACCATCAACTGCTCCTGTCTCTTTGAAGACCCAAGACCCAGGAAAAACTTGACAGTGTCCCTTCACAAATTTGACACAGCAGTACATGGGTCCAAACCATTATCTGAATCTCCCCTGTAAAATCTGCATCTATGCGCCCAGGGAGAACAAAATAGCCCTGCATTGTGGCCAGTGATCAACCAATCAAAAGTGCACTGCACCCGTGGCCCAGTGGTCCCCGGACACCTGAAGGCAAACAGGGCACACTGCTATGCTGGAGAGTTATGCTGATGGCTTTGAATGAAGTGCATTGAATGAAGTGACTCCACCACTGAGCACTGCCATGCCAGACATATTAGAGCTCTAGTACGAGCTTGAGTCCAAGGCAGCGAAGTGGTATGCCACTATCAATATTGCCAATGCATTTTTCTCCATTCCTCTGGCAGCAGAATGCAGGCCTCAGTTTGCCTTCACGTGGAGGGGAGTGCAGTATACCCGGAATCGACTGCCCCAGGGGTGGAAGCACAGTCCTACCATCTGCCATGGACTGATCCAGACTGCACTGGAAAAGGGTGAGGCTCCAGAACATCTACAANCCATTGTGTGGGGGAACACAGCAACTGAAGTGTTTGATAAGGGAGAGAAAATCATCCAAATCCTCC
>WBNO01008715.1:0-49500 GCA_013400575.1 Peucedramus taeniatus
AAAATACATATATTTTAATAAAAATTCAATTGCAGTTGTGGCTTCATGATGGTGTATTCTTGGTTTCCTTTTGTTTTTGAACAACAGGCATTAATTCCTTTGGACACCAAAACACCCTTTAAGCATGATGCTTTGGCTGTGTGGTTTGACTTTATTTCAGCTTTTGCAGAAAATCTTACATGGAGAATTTTTGTAACCAGTTTCATTGTTCCCAGAGCTTTACTAGTATTTTATTGCAGTGGTACAAGATGTGTTCTGTGTAAAGCAACCACTGTGGATCCTAGCAGTTACGAAATAGGCACTCACTTTATGCTCATGCATGGTTGGCTCTGGGCTGTCAGAAAGGAGCAGTGAGCTTTGTGTGGCAGTCCTGTCGCTTCTTTCTTGTTTTGCGGTTGTGTTTATGAATGCTGTGGTATTATTTTGCTGGGACCATAAGAAGTAATTGTGCCCTAACATTACCTTTCTTGTTTTTGCAATTTGCTGGAACATGAATCTGAAAAAGTGGAGATACGGACAAAACATGAAAGAACCTCTGCCTTTCTAATTAAAATGATGAAGTAGATGGGCAGATACTGTTTGCTAGTGACAAGTAATGCTATTAATGTACTTGCAGCTCAGAAGAAGAAAATTCAAAATGAGAAAATCCTTTTCTTTACAAACTAGTTTAAAAACCAGTTTCTTCAAATCTAGCAAACATCATCGTAGGCTTTTTCTCAGTCTGATGGACCTCTAAAGCCTCTCAGACTCATTTTGCATCAAAATAATATTCAGCAGAATGTAATCCTGACATATTTTGAGTAGGGAGGGGCGGAACATAAAGACACGGTTTTTCTTCTGTTCTTTTGTTTCAAATGTCTGCTGTTAATAAGAGCTTTCATCTCTGAAGTAACACTAATTTTTGAATACAATACCTGCATCAAGCCATCTGGAACATTTATTTGCAGTTCTGGAGAATGAGAGTTGCTCTAAGCACATCCTGTAATGTTTATATGGTTCTGCCAAGTAGGTAAGTCAGCAGATAGCAGGTTCTAGCCTGAGTGGGGACATACCTAAGAATCATTTTGCTTAGAATCACCTTATGGAAAAAATCTATAAGGTATTAGGGTAAAGAAATAGGGTTTGCAGGTCAGCATATTTAGCTCTTAAATATATTGCTGAAACAACCAGGTTTTCATTAATTACTTTTTAAGTCGAGTCTGTCTTCTATGAAATTCAAAACCTAGGAATTCAGTAAATAATTTTTTAGTATTACCAAAGAACTTCTCTTTCTTTAATATACTTACTGTCTGGATTTTCTTCATCCAGACTGTATGTCAAAGTACTTATCTTGAATATAGTTTATGTAAGTATGAAACGAAATGAAGAAATAAAAGTTGAACAAAAAAACCCCAACAAACAAAACCACACACAAAAAACAAAAAACAACCCCCCCCCATCTCCCCTGCCTCATCAAAAATGTGAAAGGGCAAAAAGAATATAAGTAGATATTGTGAGAGATCTTCGTACATCGTTTGAAAGTTGTTCCTTGGTGCCAGGTTCATTATTTGTAAAAAATAATTCCTACCATGTAAGTCTCCTGAAGTAGTTGGTTTTTAGCCTGTGCAACTTTGGAATTCCTAACCATTCCCAAATACTTGCACTGGAAATTGTACCTATCAATGCAATGAGGTGTTCATGATGAAGTTTTCAAAATGCTTCCACAAAATAGTCAGAAATTTTGCTTTTATTTTAGACCAGGTGATCTTTACAATGCTTTGAAAGTACTATCTGTATCTAAAGTTGATCCTGCTTTCAAAATAATGCAGTTAAGTGAGTTGTGAATTGAAGGGTGTCCTTTAAAAGATAGTAATTTTGGTGTTTGAAACATTCTTTAGGTAACTGCTAGCTCTGAATAAAATAGCTGAGTAGCCCAAAAGTGTGTACCTTTTTTAAAAGAAAACAGTCACTGCAAGCTGGACGGGTGGTTTTGGAAGCCAAACTGGTCCCATATCCACCGGTAAAGAGAATGAAAAGCAACTTTCTAGAAATAATTTAGTATTAATGGTCTAAGGAATAAGATGTAAAATACCAACTAATTTATAATAGGTTGATATGCCCATTGTGTTTGTCAAAACATTTAAAACCTCATACTGCTGTGGAATATTGCAGCTGCTGCTATGTTTGTGATGAAAGATGATAATCATATTTGTAGGAAAGCAAGGATAACATCTTGCAAGAAAATTTTCCAGTATTTTCAAACATATTTACTGTTTCTGAGAATTGCTGGATTTTTGGTTTTGTTTTTTAACATAAGAACATTGATAGTAGTCTGAAAAGAAACTTGGTAGGGTTTGGGAGCAAGTTACACTAACACAGTGAGGTTTTGATAGTCTCTTGGACTACTGTAAAAAGCAAAAAGGCAAAAAAAAAACCTCTTGAGAAGATCATACCGTGTCGTAAGGCTGGAGGTGGATGTAAAGCACCAAAGAAAATCACTTACTAGGTAAGAATAAATAATTGAGATGCACAAATCAAAATAATTATTATATATATCCTGCTGAAGGTGCTGCATCTTCTTTCATAGTTTTCATAGTCTTCTTTCACTGTTTTCACTGACTTATATCTTACTTTGTTTTCAGGTTTATGGTAGGTTGTGGTAGATGTGATGATTGGTTTCATGGTGATTGTGTTGGACTGAGCCTTTCTCAAGCACAGCAGATGGGTGAAGAAGATAAAGAGTATGTGTGTGTGAAATGCTGTGCTGAAGAAGACAAAAAAATGGAGTGTTTTGATCAAAATGTACCAGATACTCAAGTGAAACTTGAGCATAAAGAAGAAAAAGCTATTGAGTGTGAAAAAGTGGGGGTGTCAAAGCAAACACCTACTTGTAGTCTAAATACAACAACTGAAAAAACGAAGCAAACGGAGGACACTGGGAAGCACAAAGTCAAAATCTTCAGACGAGTGAGTCTTATTTAATACTTCAGGTTCTCTTAATTACTAGGGTTAGAAGGTTTCTGCCTGTGCCATTGCTAGTTAGTAGACCATGTTTCAGACATCTTTGTAAGTATAATTTTAATTATTTGCAAAGTAACTTTATTTTCTAAGTGGCTTGACTCTTTCAAGAGCGTATTGCTAAACTCTTATATTTAGCAAAGATATGTTCATGTCATGCGTATAGAACATCCCGAGTTGGAAGGGACACATGAAGCTCATCCTACTCCTAGAAGAGAAGTCCCACTCCTGTATGTGTATATAGACCTAGACATACAGGTGTACAAAGAAATGGTGAAGAACCTAGTGCATTTTTCTTTCAGATTTCTAAACATACCATAGGACATCTGCCAATTTGTTATGTGTTATAAGCTACAGATAAACAATATGAAACAATACAACAACAGTTTTTTGGTTTTGATTGTTTTTAATTCAGATTGTATGTAGAAAGAAATGCCTTGTGCTTTGATTGGGGTTTTTCTACTTTTTATGTCTAATTTTATTAACCAAAGGATAATTTGCAAAGATTATTGAGACAGTTCTTCAGTTTGTTAGTATATAATGTTGTATTCATGATAACGTAATCATCAGTAATCCTGTCTTATTTCTGATTAGTAGTATTGAAATTCTGGAAAGTAAACTGTTCTTTTGAATTTTAGTTTACATATGCTTTCTAAACATCAGTGACCTTTGTGGCTAAAACTGGTTAAGGGATATTCATCGGTATCCCTGACTTTTTAAAATAACTGCAGATTTAGTGGTCGTCAACATAGAGCTTAAATGCAAATTGACTGTGCTGTGTCTTGAGCCAGTATTTAAAAGAGATTGTTAAGCAATGCTTGGCAGTAATTTGGAATATTGTTCAGTAATTCTTTAGAAAATTATACATTGACACACACATCCAGGGGATACATTGTGCCGTGTAAAAAGGGAAAAAATGAGAAAAATATGTAGTAATTATGTAGAGGTTGATTGTAGCATGCTAACATGTGTAAATGTTTCTTTCAGGAATGTGGGGATGGGAAGAATTTACCAGAGTTCAGAGACTCAGATACTAAAAAAGGGCAGCATGTTCCTGCTCGGAAAGGATCACAAACGGCTGCAGTTCCTCGGCGGTCCCCTGAAGATAAAAATGAAAAAATAAGTAAAGAATCCCTTAGTACAGTGGAAAGGTCCACAAAATCAGGTACCAAGGTTTGGGGATGTCCTCCATGCTGCAGTTCACATCTGTGTGCAGTGAAGGATGATACCTTTCTTTATAGCATCAGTTTTTCAAATCACGTTCCATAATGGATGTGATGATGATCTGAAGAGCTGTTTATTTCCATAACATTTATGATGTTTATTTCTCATTTCTTTTTCAGTTTTACTTAGTAGGTAGATGTGTCCTAGGTAGATGTATGTTTCCTGTTTCAATAGTAAAGGATTCTCACATAATCAAAAGTGGGAGAAAAAGTACACAGACATCTCTGTATTAAACTTTATTTTATATTGTATGAGACTTTGAAATACTCTTTCATAAAATACTATGAGATGCTTTGTATACATAAAACTGGTTTAATTGTTGTATAAATTATATTTTGACTTACTGATGTCTTTTGATAATAATTAACAAATTGACAATTTTGTCAACTCATTTCAGAAGGGAACATTATATTACTTGCTGAGTCATCAGATTTTCATCTAAAATTTATTTGAAAGGTTGAAGGGACATATTTACCCTCACAGCAACCTTTGTCCTCTCCCCAGCTCCCTTACAAGAACCATATTTATTCTAAGGTCATTATAATGTGAAGTTGTTGTTATTTGAGACTGAAATCTCAGCAGCAGGGCTAGTGAGATTTTGTGTGAGAACTGTCCTTTACTCTGAAACTCAAGCTTTGAATTTTTGTCTAAAAATACACAACTTAGCTCTTCTAGTCTTTTGCCAATGCTGATGCATTCTAGAAATCTTTGTCTTCAATTTGTTCCTTTTTTTCTGACTATAAAATGAAAAAATTAATATTACTTAGTTCCCATTTCTTTCCTAATGAAAGGTGCTGCTCAAAATTAGTGACATGTTCACATGCTGACACAAATGATCTTTCAGTTGACTCTCTGAAAATTAGTAATTTTTCTTTAATGATTTTATTTTGATTAGGCTTATCCATTATTTGAATTATTTATGACACAAACCTTGTAATGACCTTGAGTGTTACCTAAATCAGATGAGATTATTGTAGTTGAAGTAATTTTTATGGCTAACAGATGCAGAAATGCTAAGTTTAATGTAAAATGCTATTTTAAAGTAAAGGTTATTAATCTTATATGTGCTTATTAATCTTATACTATGTGCTTCATAGTATATTATTTCTCAATTTATTCATTGAAAAATGAATCTATGCTGTTAAAAATATTTAGAGTCAAAAATCATACTTAAGACCAAGCTAATGAGCAGTGGTCATCTTGATTTGGCGTAGAAGAAAATACTGCAAATCAAAGGGCAAACATCTTGTTTCTTATAAGGAAGTTTTTGTTCTGGATTAATCTAAGCAACATAAAATCCAAACCAAAGAAGGAAAAAAACCCAACCAAACACAAACCATCCATCCTAGGGGTCCAGTCCTTCTTGAGGATCTATTCTTAGCAGTTCAAAAATAAAATTTCATGAAAATAATTCCATCAGCAGCAAAAGTTTATAAATAAACCTGCTTGAGTAATTTACAATTTTAACTGTGTTTTGATAGGTGTGCATGAGAAACAGGAAGTTAAGAAAAAGAAAAATGAGAAAGGATCCATTAGCACAACACACGTGCCAACTGTGCCAGCTTCCAAGCCTTCTGCTGATCAGATAAGACAAAGTGTTAAGCAATCTCTTAAGGAAATTCTTATGAAAAGGTAAAGATATATTTAAAAATGAAATAATTAATTTGTATTTATAAATATTTTCCTTTGGAAGGCAGAGGAAAAACTGTAATTATTTGGATGCATTTTGTAATTTTTGCCATTGTGTTCTCTTACAGATTGACAGACTCCAGTTTAAAGATTCCTGAGGAAAGAGCAGCTAAAGTTGCCACAAGGATTGAAAGAGAGCTGTTTTCTTTTTTTCGAGACACTGATGCAAAGTATAAGAACAAATACAGAAGTTTAATGTTCAATCTGAAAGATCCTAAAAATAACGTATGTGTGATTTGTCTGTTGTGCTTTGCAGAAATCCTTGATATGCTGTAGATTAACGGAACAATCTTCAGTCTAGAAACATTATCAATCCTCCTGGAGTTTAACTGGTTTGGGGTTTTGTTTTAGGTTTCCTTGGTTTTTTTATGTTTGTTCTTTGGGCACTGAGTGTCCCCTGTGTTCTTCTCCATCATTAGTTCTCCAACTCCTTGCTCCCAGTGTACAGTTTTTTTGCTTGATTTCAAACAGTAGTAGATACAGCCTGCCTAGTTTGTGTTTCTCTTTACCACTGATATGTTATTTAGATATTCCTGTCCCCTCCATAATTCTTTGCGTTTTGCTACACCTATTTTTCTGTCCAGGATCTCCTCACTGTGCTTTTTCACACCCAGATTTTTCAAGCTTGATCTTCACTCTCTGTTCTGCTTTCTATGAACCCATTATTTAACAACATACCACCTCAGCTTCTGGCTTTTGTCCTTTATCAGTTATTCTGATCAAGTCACTCGCTTTGTTTATAGTATTTTGCCATTACAGTTAGGCAGTTGTAAATTCTAAGCACTTCTATCTTAACTTTTATCTAACAATTAACTTCTGTTTTCTCTTTGCTCATACTACCAAAGTAGTTGGTTGTCTTTTTTTTTACCTAGGACTTCATTTAGTCAAGAAGCATAGATATCTTCTTTGATAGCTTCTTCTCTTTGTTGTGTAATGCAGAGGATTCGCACCTTTAAAAACAAAAATAGTAAACTGTCCGAGTTACTGATGCAGTGAGCATAAACTCTTTCTCCTTTGAAAGAGCAGTTAATTGTATATTTAATCATTAAGGGTCTGTGAAGATACATTGTTATGTAGAATAAATGGAGCTCTGGAATTAAGCTTTTTATGTTATAAAATCTAATACTGCTTCCTGGAGGGGAAATAATTAAAAACCCACACACTCCATTTAGCTGTACAGAGCATGTTCTATGTTACTTCTCTGATTTATTCCTACTGCGAGCTATTTTTGTCTTGATAGCAACAGTTACTTTTCTTCTTTCTTCTAGATATTATTTAAAAAAGTACTGAAAGGAGAGGTTACTCCAGATCATCTAATAAAAATGAGCCCAGAAGAACTGGCTTCCAAAGAACTGGCTGCTTGGAGACAAAGAGAAAACAGACATGTGAGATTTGTCAACTTATGTTGTTTATTTGACAGCCTAAGCATGGGTAACTTCTGTTTGCAGGTTAAGTGTATGTAGAAAGAGCAGAATGGATGTTGCAACCAAGCAGGAGGATCTCTGTAATTAATTTAGTACTCAAAACCCAAAGATGTTGTTAGGACAGAAGTGAAAGGAGTGTAGTTTCTGAGGGGAGGAAACCATGCACTTCCCTTTGCCTTGCAACTTTTTTTTTGCTGGCTCTTTCTGTCTCAAGAATGAAGGCTTCTTTGTCCTTATTTTCCACAAGATTTTAAAGCTGTTGCTGGAGCTTTATAAACACTAGTTTCTTAAAGAGGGAGAGAGATCTATTTGGACAAACCAAACCAGAGCAAACTGGTGTTGTTTTTAACTTACTGCTGAAGTGTTACAAATCAGTAGCCAAGAAGTAAATCCAGAGCTGACATCCTGATCTGCCAGTCAGAAAAGGAGCCTAAAGGGACAATGAAGAAAAAAAACAGGCAGCAAAAGAAACCCAAGAAACTGTAAGAAGTTTACTAGGTTAGTTTAAGCATGACTTCTCGAAACAGAAAGTCACTGTGTACTGTGCTGAGAATTTAGAAGGAGAAACAGGAATAAGAGGAGCTGTATTATTTTTATAGAAAATTCCTTTTTGTTAGACATTGCTCCATTTATTGAGCACTTTGTCTGATGATAACTGCAGCTGCTTAGAAATGGCCATTAAAAATTTTCTAGTTTACAAAATCTGGATTTATGTTGACAGGATTTTTGGTATTTGTTTTCCACATCATAAAATCTAAAAGCGCGATGTTTGGGTAGTGTAAATTCATCTGTGTGCTCAGAATGAATGTTTAGTAATAACTAATTTAGTAGAGTGGAATGCTGTTTTAGAGACTGCAGTGTGCTTTGTAATATTAGTTATTCCTGTGTTTTTTCCTTGTCATTGTCATTGTGACTAGACCTGTTTGTGAATCATGATAACTTTTTGCTACTTTCTGTGGAAAAACAGTTGTTGATTGTAATGTTTCAAGGGCCTATAAAGAATGAAATGTTTATTTATTCTGTATCTATCCAAAATCCATCTTTTGTAGTGGAATTTTTTTATAAACATCAGTGAAGTTCTGAAAACAGACCATGCAAAATAAAATTCCACTGCTATGAGAAATATCATCCCAAAAAAGTGTATGCTGCTCAAAAAACTGCTGAAGGGTCCTTATTATTTCAAAGAAATGCTTCAAAATTTCTAGAAACATGTAAAATAAATAGCAATGTAGCACTTGACTGTATTTTTCATGTTACTGTTTAAGCAAGGTATTGAGACTACTACTTAATAATTTTTTTTTATTTATTTCCCCAGGATGTTCAGAAGTATGTTAGCATTTTTCAGACAGATAAAGCAATCATAGAATTCTTGTTTCCTTAGTAAATCAGACTTGAGACATTTGGCACCGCCAACACAACCCCTTCCTGGTTTAGAAATGGAAATGTGCTTTAAGAGGCAATGTTAGAAATAGTCGTTTACGTTTTATTTTATTGCAAGAAAGCAAAGCAGCAGTGCTATCAGAATTAGCATTTCCATTACTTTAAAAAACGCCTTTAAGTTTTTTCTTGAGGTGCAACATTAGGTTTATGTACTAAAAAACAAGCTATTGAAAACTGATACAGATTTACATATATTTATATTCTTCATTGTCCCTGTTATTATGGGAAAATAATCTATGTATTTTTTCTTCAGCTCTCAGGAAATCAGAATTACTGGTATTTTAATTAAGTGTTGAAGGTTTGCTTTATAACTTATTTAAATACATGCCTGGTAAGTGCTTGCTGTTAT
Organism: Peucedramus taeniatus; assembly: GCA_013400575.1. NCBI lineage: Eukaryota > Metazoa > Chordata > Aves > Passeriformes > Fringillidae > Peucedramus > Peucedramus taeniatus. The sequence continues at coordinate 9,124 of WBNO01008715.1, forward strand.
GCTGTAGGAGAAGTTAGACTACTTCCATGTTTGCTTTATGAAACTACTTGACACTTGCAAAATAACAATGTATTACTTTATTTTCTAGAGGGTTTCCTAATTGCAATGCTGTTATCTCTTATATTTCTGGATTTCCAAATTTTACCATATGGAAATAATTACACATAACTTCTTGTTTTCACAGACAATTGAAATGATTGAGAAAGAGCAGAGGGAGGTTGAAAGAAGACCTATCACAAAAATTACTCACAAGGGAGAAATAGAAATTGAAAGTGAGACACCAATGAAAGAACAAGAGGAAGTAATGGAAATTCAGGTAGAAAAGAAAGCATGGCACTACAGTGTGTTCAGTTCATAGGCAATATGGTTTTGAAGTGTTTTGTTTATGACTCTGTTGTTCAAGTCTATAATTATCTGTTAGGTCTGGTTTGAGTTTAATTTTTCTTTTACCTTTACTGACTTCTTGGCCTGGTGATTTTGTTGGTTTCTTTCCTTCTGTGTTGTCTGTGACTGTATGATGAATTCTGGCAGTAGTGGAAAATAGAAAGTAGATTTTAGAAAATATTCTAAATGGTACCTGAAGATATTTGAGAATACCAACTAGCTATTGTAACGAATTTGAAGATTTTTTTAATAGAATTTTAGGCTATGCAGCTGAAGGAAGAGCATTATGCCTGAAGGGAGGAAAACACCATAAAACTTTAAAATAATATTAGGAATATTAACAGAGGGTTAAAAAAAGCCTAACTGAAATGTGTTTGACCTTTCTTAGGAACCTAATACAAAGTTGTTTGAAAAGTCAGAAGAAGCTGAAAAGGATAAAGAAATAAATGAATCTGCATCTCCGGACACCACAAGTCAACATAAAAACCATCTCTTTGATCTAAACTGCAAAATCTGCATAGGTAATTTGAGAAAGCACATGAAAATAAATAGATCGCACTTCTGTAATTTTCAGTCATAAATCTCAGTATACCTGAAGAATTTAAATAAATGTGGGTTTTTACTTAGTTTGTTGACAGAGTTGTGGAAGGAATGTTTTACTTCATAATTTACAAAAGAGGCTATTAAAAGGATAGTCTATTGGCATAAACTTGTCTTCTTAAAAAACAGCTTCAGTGAGTGTAGTCCCTATGGTGGATGTACTACTGTTGATTCCTCATTTCTTTATTCTATGCCACTGCAGTGGCAAAATTATGTTTAGTACTATATAATCATACAATGTATTAATTTATACAGTGTATAAATATGTGTAAAATATGTATCCTATCCTACTTCAGCGGCAATATGTAGTATTTTTGGTTTGTCTTCCTTGTGTTCAGAGGAAGTCCTCTTTTTGTTTCTTTAATAAGAAATGAAACCCCTTGCGCTTCCTTTTCTGCAGGCCGAATGGCACCACCTACTGATGATCTGTCGGGGAAGAAGGTGAAGGTGTCTGTTGGGGTTGCACGGAAGCAGTCTGACAATGAAGCAGAGAGCATTGCGGATGCACTGTCCTCCACGTCAAGTATTTTAGCTTCAGAATTACTGGAAGATGATAAGCACGACTCATCAAAGTCATTCACACCTCTCCCAAAGTAATATAAGCTGTAGAAACAGTATTTTTAAATGAAATGCATTATTAATCTTATTAAGCTGTTATGTCTAAAGCGACTTTTTTAATGGCATTTCATTAATCCATTTGGTACTTGGAGTCATACACGTTTTTAGAATGGAGTTCTCTGCTGGAGTAAATGCTGTTAATTTATATACATAATACTACATATAGTGTTGTGATTGCAAACTTATAATTAGCACATAGTTTACTTTTCCCAAAAAACCAATGTTTTCTGGTGCAGCAAGGTTTAACAAGAGTTCATATTACAAAAAAATCAGTATGTAAATTTCATATTGTCTTTTGCTGTTCAGGCATGTAGTATGTATAGTGCTGCATTTAAATAAGTGTGTCTTTGTATTTGTGTATATATAAATTCAGGGAATTTGAGATTGCTCTAAACAGAGAATTTGCACTGATAAATCAGGCTAGTTTCAAATTCCAAAGTTGTGCTTTTTTAGAAATGGCAGGTAACAGCAGCTTGTGTGATGTTTTGCTGTATTTGCTGTCAGCTCTCTCTTCATTTTCTTCCACACTCTGCTACTCACTAAAAAGAAAATTGCCGTTTATGAGACTGTTTTCTTTCTGGTTTGAAGGAAGCTTTTCTAGAAAAACATCAACTACCAATTATTTAGAATTGACCAGAGTTCATGCTGAAATTTTGCCTTTATCAGGACAGTGTGATCTTTTACCAAGGATAGTGAACTTTGGTTTTTGAGTAGCTTACATCAAGTTCAAGGTAATTTCCAGTGTAGACAGAAATAAACATAGGTTATACTGTTACTGTAACAGCACAACATCTGGTACTACTGGGCAGCTTAAAACTGCTAATAGCACGCCTAGAATATTTTGATAGCAAAATATTGGAAAATGTTGAAATGTGTAATCTTTTTCATAAGGAAACTCTAAGGTTAAGAAACACTCTCCTGTGAAGTTATTGAAGTCATTCCCATTTTTTCAGCTGCTTTGTTGACGAAACTGAGGCTTTTTTAAAAAAGGGAGGAAAAACAGTTTTGTACAGGTGAAATTGGGAGGAGGCACTCACAGAAGGTGTGGAAATGATGCAAAGGGGAGAAGACATGAGGAGCCAGCTTGTGGGACAAAGAGGGAGTAGGGTGGCACAGGCATTCAGGTGGTGGACATTCGGTGATGGCACAAAATGTAGGAGTTAGGACAGCAGTATAGGCCAGCAGGCTGTGTGTTGTCATCTTTTACCTGTGGCAGGGGAACATCTTTCTGGCTCTGCAACACCTGTATGTGTTTGTGTCCTCTTCAGTTGTAGCATTTGATAATTCTCAGACTAAACAACTTTTCTGTTTTTAAAAAATACCTACTAGTGAACTAATGTGCTGCTCATCTGACTGTCCTTCCTGTACCATAGAGCTAGCTACTCTACTGGAAGATAAGAAACATGGTTGTCTGGCTGTTTTTTTTTGTTGACCCTTCAGTATGCTTAACTGAAAAAGAAAATTCTTGATAATACTACATTTCTGTGATAAAGAAAAATTCAGATTTACACTGTCTTGCATGATATATCATGTTGTAAACCAAGTGGGTTTTTGTTTGTCCTTTTTTTAGGTCAGAAACACCTGGTACTGTGGAATGTGAAAGTCTGTTTCTGGCGCGCCTGAATTTCATCTGGAAGGGCTTTATCAATATGCCTTCAGTAGCAAAATTTGTTATTAAGGCTTATCCAGTTTCTGGCTCCTTTGAGTATTTAACAGAGGTATTTATATTTATTGAAAAGTATGAACAATTCATTTATTAATTTTACCAACATATTTACTTTATAGGCTAATATTAGTGTAATGATGGAAGACAGTGAAGATGATCATTGTACTGAATAAAGTATTTGTGGGAGGACATAGGTTAAAGTCTATATGTGTAAGTTAAGCATTATTCATTACATGAACCTCTGGTTCATCTTCCCATCCATAACAGAAACCTGTGTAATGGAGTTGGTTTGGGTTTTTTTTTGCCTATCTGGTGGCAATTCTGGTCCTAACCTTGCATTGTGACTAATTGTCCCTGAAAAAAAAAGTTTGTGTAACATTGTCTTCTGTGTCTGAGAGACCAGAATAGCATGCAACTGCTTATAATAGTTGTCTTCATGTCACAGAATAAAGATCAGAGAGCTTATAAGGCACAGATTTCCTTCTTGACAGCTACACAGGATGCATCAGCTTTCTAATTAAAAGAACTTAGGTCTTCTGTTAGTAAGATTGTCTTTACTTTGCTGTAGATCTTCAGGGAAGTGTAGGCCGTGCAGTAATCCTTAATACTAAAGGATTGTTATATGAGTATGATGTGCTTTTCAAAACTCTTACTTTATTTCAAAAAAAAAGTATTTTTCTGAAAGTCTGTTTATTTTGCTTGGGAACAATAGTATCCAAGAATTTGCATCTTTATATACGTGCACATGTTATATTTTCCCCTCATGGTGAAGATTTTGAAAGTTTATTATAAACATAGGTGTGGAGCTCTCGTTATGGTGTGATGTGATGGATAGCTTGAGTGTTCCCAGAGCACAGTACAGTTATGTTTGCCGTTAATGTTACCAGAAAGGATAGTTTTGGCAAGGTATACATGAACAGAATTGAATGATAACTAATTTATTACATTAACTTTGCACTGAAAATCTATAATGTCCAAAATGTAATATTTTTCTTCTGTTGCAACTTCTACTGATATTTTTAAATTACAATTTAAAAATAAAAGAACTAAGTATGTTTTGAATTTTATGAAACAGATACTGGATGAAGGACATAGCACAAGATGTATTTGGATTCACATTTCTGTTGTCCTTTCTCATAGGATTTACCTGATAGTATTCAAGTAGGTGGCAGGATATCTCCCCACACTGTCTGGGATTATGTAGAAAAAATCAAAGCTTCAGGGACCAAGGTAAGAATTTTACCTAGTAAAGACTTGCTGTTTAATATGCATCATAGTCATCTTAAAGATACTTGGCTTTTTTCTCTCTGAAATATTTGCAAAATATGTGAACTTTAGGAATATCTCATGGTTATGTTGAATAGGATGGATGGCAGTTGCTGGCATTTATGTTCTTCCTACCTAACCTTAAACTGTCACCCGCTGTTTGAGAATACCTGTCTTCGTTTGACGCAGTAACTCGTCAGGAATGTGTGGATACCACTTCACCTCTCAAGTGTTACCCTTTCAGTTTCAGTAGTGTTACACTGTGCAAAACCATCTCAGTGGCTCTTTGCTGGACTCATCTCACTGTGTGCCAGTTGTCCTTGTGTTGGGGAGCCCAAAACTTGAAAGTCCTTTCCAGGTGGTGTCTGTCAAGTGCTGGATAGAAAGAAATAGCCATTTCCCTTGGTGTGCTGACTGCTTTGATTCTGACACCCAGATTGCAGTTGGCCTTCTTGGCATGGACGCATCACCGGTTCATACTGGGCTTGTCCATCAGGATCCCCACATCATTTTATGCCAAGCTGTTTTCCAGCCAGTCAGTCCTCCAGCTAGTCCTGGTGCATGGGGTTATTCCAGCTCAAAGTGCAAGATTTTGCATTTTGCCTTTGCTGCCATCGACAAAGTTCAGCCTGTTATTTCAGCCTGCTGATGTCCCTCTGAATGCCACCAGTGCTTCAGTGTATCCACCACTGCCCCGGCTTAGGTGCCATCTCAGTTTTGCAGAGGCTCTTCTGTCCAGTCTTCCAGGCTTTTCATTAAGCCATTAAACAGCATCAGCTCCTGAGCTGGGCTTTGGACATAATTCTGAGATCTGAATACTGGTCTTCCACTATTATTAATGGATATCTTGGACACAACAGACTACAAAACGCAGCTTTCTAGTAATGTTAAGGGTAGAGAGTGGAATAAATAATTGGAAGTTGGCAAGCTTCCCTGAAACTTGTTATTTATCTGGCTGTTAAAATATTGTCTTTTTTGTCATGCACTTCAGTTAATTTTTTCATACTAAATGCCTTCTACTTGTTTTATCTAGTTCTGAATTATTTTTGGCTGCGTTTCTGCTCCTTCTGTCTCTTTTGTTCTCTGCCATTTTGGTGTAGCTTTTTCTCCTCAGCACTGTTCTTTTAAATAAAGAGCAGTCAGTAAAAAAAATAACATTTCATAGAAACATATTCTTGACCATCTTCTTCCCTCTCATTCTGTTAACAGGAGATCTGCGTGGTTCGCTTTACCCCAGTAACTGAAGAAGATCAGATCTCCTATGCATTGTTGTTCGCCTATTTCAGCAGTAGAAAACGTTACGGTGTAGCAGCCAATAATATGAAGCAAGTGAAAGATTTGTACCTCATCCCTTTAGGTTCCTCAGATAAAGTCCCTCATCACCTTGTGCCTTTTGATGGGCCTGGTAAGTACAGCTTGGAATTTGGAATTTTATTATCATAACACTACTTAGAGAAGTTGGCAACAGAAATATAAGAGGAAATAAAATTTTAAAATGCTATTTTATTCAAATGTTTAATGAGTTTTCCATGGTATTTATTATATTAGTTTCCTTGAAAAGACATTAATTTCCTCTTGCTAGATTATTGTGATACTTCAAAGATGAAAATATTAGTGCTTACAACCTTGTTTTATGCCTGCTACCTTCTTTCTCTAACACAGGAGGCTTTGTAGGTTTCAGTGTCAGTAAACTGGGTCACACAAGTGGACTATGGTAGAGGGCATAAGTTCCACATTGATACTCTCAATTTAAAATAGTGTTTTTCATTGTTTGAATTGTTTTTATCTTTTTTTCTCAAGTATTCCAAAGCTCCTTACAAAAAATACATTGAAAGTTTAAAACATAGACGAGCAAGGAAGAAAAGGTCCTGAAATGGCACTCAGTTGATCTGTGTACACCTGAGTTACTTTACATCAATTTATCTTGGTTATAAAAATTTGTGGATAATCATTATTTTTGAGATAAACAAGGCCAAAAAGAAGAGAGAATGAGCTGCAACTCATTTTTTTGCTGTTATATGAAACAAAATAGATAGTGAAGAGATGGGTAATAGTATGCCTTGAAACACAGTGCCTTTCCTGGAATGAGGGAAACATTTCTGATATTTGCTCCTGGTAAATCTTTGAAGAAGTATGTCTAACACAAATTGATGAGGAGATTTTTTGTTTGCAAGTGTTCTGTTTATTTTTTTTCCCCTATTATACCGTGCTACCACTGTTACCATGTTGTAGCTGGGTTAGACTAACTTGGTGTTTAACTTCTGTGCTGTTTCTGATGAGGTTAGATGTCCTATCTATCTCATATTCTCTGTTTGGAATTTATAGTGTACTTGAATCAATTTTAAGTTGCAGTGCTTGAAGTCATACTTTTAATACTGGAAATACATATTTTTATTATTTTAAGTATTGTTAATGTTTAACATGACAAGCAGAACGATTTCAAATGCCATAAGATTTATACTTTTGATAGTATATTGTAAGTATATGGGGATTATTTTTGTTAAAATGATTGCCTTAACCAAAATATAAAGAGATGATAAATTGCTGTTGCAATTTTGTACAGGGATTGAAATACATCGACCAAATTTATTACTGGGATTAATAATTCGCCAGAAAATGAAGAGGCAGATTACTTCTGTTTCAAGTGTTACCAGTAGTTTTGCAGATGAAGCTGCTGAAAGTACCTTGAGTAGCTTGCCACCAGAGAAGAAAAGCAAGCCAAGCAAACCTGAAGTCTCACATCATGATTTGGCACTAGAAGAAGAAGAGGAAAATAATTTTTTTAATTCCTTCACAACTGTGCTACACAAGCAGAGAAATAAACCACAGCAGTCTAATGCAGACGATGCTCCAGCAGTTATTGAACCATTGGTAGAAAGTACCAAACATGAACCACCAAAGCCTCTCAGGTTTCTTCCTGGAGTCCTGGTTGGATGGGAAAACCAGCCTTCTACTCTGGAGCTAGCAAATAAACCATTGCCAGTGGATGATATTCTTCAAAGCCTGTTGGGTACAACAGGGCAGGTGTACGAGCACAGCAAGTCAGAAGCAGGTCCTGTTGAAGACATACCATTATTAAATGAACAGGCAACCTTGAAAGACGAAGCCATGGATGTTGCTGATGTAACTGCTGAAGCTAGTGAAGCAAAGACTGGTTTGGATGATCCTCAAGAATCCACTAATGCTGCTGTAACTGTGGATGCTGCAGCTGTAGGGACCTCAAGTTCTTCAAGAGGTGCTGGTTCTTTGATAGGGCTGAGTCTTAAGGGAAAACCTCCAGATGTCTCCACAGAAGCATTTTTAGCAAATTTGTCTGCTCAGGCACAGAATAAGGAAACTGAAGAAAGTAAAGAAAATGACCCAAAGCGACAGTTACTGGACAAGGATAGTGTTGCACAGGAAGTTAGAAGGAGCACAAATTCCAGCTTTTCTTCTTCATCAAATTCAGGAAAAAAGCCCAGTGAGAACAATGTTAATGTAGGCTCTGCTGAAGGTACTACTGCTAATACCTCTAAATCACCACCATTTATTAATCTTAAAAGAGACCCACGACAGGCAGCTGGACGAAGCCAGCAGACTAATATTTCAGAAAACAAGGATGGAGATGTTAGCAGAAGTGAAGACCGACAAAATGCTTCAGGAAATGATCAAGGAGAACCAGAGAATAAACAACATTCTGGAGAAGGGGGCTTAAACCTGTATCAAAGTGAGGCACAAACCAATGAGACACAGTTCAGTTCAGCTGCAGCTAAGGCAGATAGCACAGTTGCATCACAAGCAGAAGATACCAAACACTCACAGGAAGATGGATTGATGCAAAACATTGAAACTGTGAACTCATTTAGAAGAGGACCAGCTGCAACTTCATCTCATTTTGAAACTGAGAACTCTTCTCGTTCTGAATTTATTTCCAAAGTCCCAAGCCCTATTGCAAGTGGCAGCTTCTCATCTGTTGGACCTCCACAGCAGAATTTTCAGCATTCTAAATCTAATCCACCTGGATTTCAGTTTCAGGCTCCTGCACCTCATAACTTCCCTCCTCAAAACAACCCTATGTTTGGATTTCCTCCTCATTTACCACCTCCGCTTCTTCCTCCTCCTGGCTTTGGTTTTCCTCAAAATCCAATGATGCCATGGCCACCAGTAGCTCATTTATCAGGACAGCCACCACAGTATGCTGGACCCATTGCACAAGGGCTACCAGTGGCTCACAAACAATCAAGATTTTTGGGACCAGAAAATTTTTTTCAGAGTAAAGACAGTAGAAGACCAGAAAGACGCCACAGTGATCCTTGGGGCAGAGAAGAACAGCATTTGGAGAGAGGATTCAGTAGAGGAAAAAATGATCGACAAAGACTTTACAGTGAAACCCATCACCAAAAAAAAGACAGACATGAAAAAGAGTGGAGCAACGAAAAATACTGGGAGCAAGATTCTGAAAGAAACAGGCGCAGAGACAGAAACCAGGAAAAAGAGAGAGAGCGGAGGAGTAGAGAGGAAGGACAGAGAGACAAAGAAAGAGTCCGATCCCCACACAGTGATAGAGCTGCTGATGGAAAAAGCCCCAGAGAGACTAGAAATCCAGAAAAAAAGACAGAGAAGCCTAAAAGTGATGAACAGGCTCATGAAAAAGATAAGGAGAAAGAGAAAAGCAAAGACAAGCATAGAGAAAGAGAAAGTGAAAAGAACAGAGAGAGACATAGGGACCACAGTGACAGAACTAAAAGCAAAAGGTAAAAAGATGCAGGCAGTCTTTTAAAATCCTATTTAAATAAACTGTTAGAGTAATGTCGTTAAACTTTGTATGACAAAAAAATGAGAGCCTGCTAGGATTGTGCCATCGTTTTTTATTCTGTGTTGGTGTTTTGCAGAAACAAGTCTGTGTTTTGGTACCACTCAATGTACCAATACTCATCCTTTTTTTCATTATACCAACTATCGCTAGAAGTAGGAGTTTAATATTTTAAAAATTTTACATTGCTGTATATTCAAAATTTTAAAGATTTCTTTTTATTAATATGCAATAAAGGCTTAGGAATTTTCTTAGCTGAGGAAGTTGGCTTTAGTCAAGTCTGCAATATAGTTGCTGCCTTTGGTAATTTGTGCTCTCTTCTGTTTTAAGATGCCCCGATAATTTTAAAGGTGGTTTTCATACAATAACCTTGTTTTTAAATTGCACTGTTTTTAAAGACTGCAGCAAAGCCTCGGAATCCACATGTTACAACAGAATGTAATATGCTTGGTGGTGTGAAGAGTTTGTTTTTTTTTTAAATTATTCAGTAGTACAGTAAAAACTCAAGTATATTTCGTTATATTATATTTCAAGTTTTTCCTAAGCATCTGAAGCAGTTTGTGACCAGAAATTGGAAGGCTGAGCTGCTCGAATGTTACTGCTTTAAAATGCACTTGTTTTAATAAGAAAGCATTTCTAACCTAAATTCTTGAAAATTATTTGTAGTAGTAAATTCATTTCTCCCACCATTTTCCATGCTTCAAAAACTTGAATACCTAAGCTTGTACATTACTTTGTGTTTTGCTATCCTTTTTACTGTAAAATGTAAATATTTTAAGGGATATTTTGATTCTAAAATGATAAAACTTTCTCACATACTGTGTGTGTTTGATTTCATAGCTGTGAAACTGTTGGCTAAATGAATATAGAAGGCTGAGTCACAGAATGCCACATTTGTTGTACACTTCATGGCTCGGTTTGAGTTTTGGAGAACTCAAAAAGGGGAGAGAAGGGCAGAAGTGTTTGTACCCTTGGGACTTCTGGTAACTTGGTATTTTGTGGACTACTATCCACCAATGCCAAACAACATGCAAATGTGAAAACAAAATCACCTTTTCTTATACTTTTTAAAATACAATGGGCATCTTGTTGAGACTGTCAGAAACAACAAAAATATTCCACCGTATAAAGAAGAACTGAGGTTTATTGTTCTGGGTTTCAGTGTTTTGTTTTTCCACTTTGAGTACACAACCTTACTATGCTGCTGACAGAGCATTTTGCACTTTGCTGTAGAAAAGCATTTTCTTTCCAGGAAAGTCTTCCCAGTTTAACAACATCCTAATTGTTATTTTTAATTATGAGCATATTTTAAGGTAAATTTTTACTTGTATACCTTGCAAGTAACTTCATGGTCAAATTGGCTAGAATTAAAAACCTTGCACTGAATAAAGGATGTGGTAGACTTTTATTAAGTGATGTTTCTTAGGCTCATCGTTGAGAAGACTAATTAAAAAAGAATCCTCAGTAGATAAAAGCGATATTCACACATCTTTAAAATAAAGTTAGTCTTTTCCAAATTAATTCCATGGTCTGTAAAGCAGTAGTGCTATTGAATATATCTGGTAGTAATATACATGTGTTTTGTTGTTTAAATATTTATACTGAGTTCAGTAGGCACAGAAATGCACCAAAGCATTGTTCTCATTTTTGGAGTAAGTTTTAAATTGACAACTCTGCATATGAAGATTTTCTTTTGATCCATTCAAAAGTAGTCTACTCCAAGGTCACTGGTGATCTGTGCACTCTCACATGTGCACATCCATCTCTGCTTTGAAAATAAACTGGAAGCAGTGAAAATTGCAACTGCCTGTATGGAAGGGATGGGAATGTTTTCTGCCAGAACTACCAGAAATATTTTGTTTAAAAGAGTATGTAAACATTTTTCAAGTTTGCTGAGTGCTTTGCCACCTGCCTCTTGTGTATGTAAAACCTGAAGAGAGCCACAGTAAAACAGCTCTTGAAGGGAGAGTTTTGTTAAGTGTTTAAATGAACAAACAGCAAAAGTCTCCAGGATTTGTTTCTAGGATGTGAGTTAGTGTAATGGGAATAAATCCTGCTACTACAGGAATAAAGGATTTTACTTCTCCATTGCCTTCAGTCACTCTCCTTCCAACATTTGTGTTAGCTGGAAGTGCTCCGATTACTTGTTCCTTGTTTTACACCGAATCACTGCTCAGATCACAAAAGGCAGTGTGGACTGCTGAGGAACTGGCAGTACACCAGAAGCCCCAGAGAGAACAGGATAAACCTTAAATACGCTCCCTTCTCCAGCATCACGTGGCCATAGAAGGCCCTACTTAGAGAAACTGGAAGAGAAGAATCTGGGGATAGCTCAAATGCTAAATGGGCTTCATGAGCTGCCTTTTGGGAAGAGCTGCAGAAGCTCTGTTGCATTGGCTGAGCACTTGGGGGCTCAGAGCAGGTGAAGAAGATAAAATGAACCTCACAAAGGTGTTCGCAGATGCTTAATAAAACGTCTTGGGGTAGCTCCCATGCACTTTAGTTATCTTAAAGTCAGCTGTAACTGACTTGACAGTGCTTTCATTGCGACATGTTAAGTGTGGTGATGTGGAAGCAAGTGTGTGTCACCTAGTTTTAGGTCATTATGGCCTTTGCTCCATAACACATGCCCCATCCTCACTTCCCTTCCCGCCCCAAAATAGTTACTTGTTTCTGACAGGTACATACTGGAGACTTGTATTCAGAGAATTTCCATGCAAGGAAGTAATGGTTTGTTACGTGCTTTTGAGCAATAGTAAAGTGAAAAAGGAAAAGATACAAATCAATCACTATTATTTTTATTTGATAATTTTACTTATATAGCCAGCAGTCAAATGAGAAATGTAGATGCGATCATACATTATTGGTGTAAGCACATTAAATTAGGATTTTAATTTTTTTTATTGCTTCCTAAAGCAGAATATTACACAGCTTTATGAGAAGGGATTGATTTTTTGTATTTATCTATGAACAGCTCTATTTACTTTTGAGATTATCAATTAATGAAAAATATATTTGCAGAAATTTGGTTTACTATGACCAAAACCTCTGTACTCATAAAATTTTGAAATGTCATTTAGGGGCATATAAGGTAGAAAGGTATAGGTGAAGTAGAACAGTGCTTGGACTTTTTAAGGTCTTAAGAATAAAAGTTACTTGTAGGCAGACTGCCACATTCCAGTTAAAAATCATTAAAGCCAAAAGTTTTCATGTAGTCAAATAGGGAAGACCTCTGCTGGAGAAAACCAGGAGGCCTGTTTTCTCTCTCTAAAATTAAATATGTTTTTTGCTCTTAAAATCATTCTTTAAGTGTAGTATTTTAGCAGACTTGAGAGAGGTTTGAATCCTACTCTCACATATATACATACAGGATGGACACAGAAGGGAGGGAGAGCAACTTCATTACCTAACTAGAGTCTTCGTGGGCTTAGCAATTATAGCTGTTGCATTTTTTAAAATTCTCATTACAATAAACATGCTTTTTGCCTCAAGCACACCTTTTCTTCCCCCACCAATTTCAGCCTTTAGACTGGACCTTAATTTTATAAAAGAAACATTCTAATAATATTCAACAGTTCAAGAAACAGGTAACAGTTGTCTGTTCTCATAAAGCAATAAGCAACACTTGAATGATGCTTGGCTTTATAAGCTAATCACTGCTTGGCTTTATAAGCTAATCACATTTTCTGTAGAAAATTAATATAATTTCCCAATAAAGAAAAAAAAAAACCCCTTCAGACTTTCCCACTATTTAAAAGTAAATGCTAAAGAGTATATATAAATAATTCTAGGAGAAAAACAATTGATCTTATTTTATATGTATATGCTATTAATACTCCACATACATTTTCCCCTTACTACTTTTTAAGTGCTTTCCTATGTTGATTGCTGAGTCATACACTGCCAGCTAACACAATAAACAGGAGAAAAAGGAATTCTATCCTTTTTATGAGTCTTGGACAGTTTTTTCAATAATTTCCAGAATTTCCATCATGAATGTTGTATCCTTCTGCTTTCATTAGCTGAATCTTTTTAGAATCTTGGAAGAGCACAGCATCTTTAATTTTACCAATGAATTCCTTCTGAAAAAGTCCTGTAGTGACGATATTGACTTTCCTGCCAATTTCAAACCCACCAAAGTAACAAATGCCACCGTAGTTTAAAGCAGTGTATTTCCTTTGTGGGTCAATATCTTCAAAAAGGATTAGTTCCTCATCAAGATAAACCTTAATACAAGTTTGGTTTTGAACTACAGTAGTGAAATGCCATCTTCCATCAGAACAGGTGAAATACTTGCTATGCATTAGAGGAACAGAGATTCTTTCTCCAAGATTAATCACAACTTTTAAAGTTCCATTGGCAAGACCAATGGCAAGGAAGTCATTATCTTCATCTTCACTTTTTCCCATCCACGCTATTAAGCCTTCAGTTTGATTGGTAGTAAAATTTAAAGAAAGACGGCTGTACTGGAGGTCTCTTTTTCCATAAAAAGGATCTGTGTATTTAATGTAGGAGTTACCAACAAACTTGGCTATATAAAATTTGATTTTGTTGTTGCAGTACTTACCTGTCCAGCCTAGTGCACATGCACAGGTATATGAAAATGAAGAAGGTTGAGGAATACAAAGTGCGTGGGACCCACACATGTTTTGTGAACAGTGAATAGATTGTTCACACGTGGTCCCTGTCCACTCTCTTGGACAAGAACAAGAAAAGCCTGAGTTTTCAACTTGACATGTTCCATTATTTTTGCACACGGTGTAACCACAATCTGTTCCATCACAGTCACCAATGTTGGCTCCACCTTTGGGGTCAGTCACGGTAAGATTCAGTTCCCTGTCGTTTATAACAATTTCTCGAATACAACCAGTGAAACCTGTGGGCTCATTTTCTATTGCCATTGGATTAACAAGGTTTAAGGAGGATACCCCTCCAACAAAAAAATCTGAGTGTGTGTCTAGTGCATTCATTCCAGGACTAGCTCTTCGAGTAACATTGATACCATCCAGGTCCAGGTAGCCTTCATTACCAACTCTTCCTGCATTGAGTAAGTGCCATGTATTTCCATTTGTGTGGACCTTCTGAAGGGTCTGTAGGATGACTGTTCTGTCTCCAAGGTTGTAGCGTAACTGTGTAAATCCATTTACTAATGATATACATAGAAAGTCACCTGTAAAAAACAGTATAAAATAATTTAATTTTTAGAGGAGGTGCACTGAAGAACAACATATTAATGATTCTGATGCTTTCATGCCTGCATTTCCTTGTACCTTCCTTATATCTAAATCACACAAAGGGAAATGTTCCCTGATGAGCTCCTCTTAGCCTTTTTTTTTTCATTACTGGAAACTCAGCTCATGTTTGCCTCGAAGTAAAAAGCCCAGCCTTCTGAAAAACTCTGCTTTTGTGCAGAGACTAGATAATTGAGGTAGGAGGAAACAGGATCACTGTGGCATCCAGGAAGTGTGAATCAGTGTTCCCATGGAAAAGAATAAAGTTTTGGCCAAGTTACAAAGGCAGAAATACTCTCAATTTCAGTATGTTGAATAAAGGCTTGATGGATTTGTCAGTTTAATGAACAGTTTTGCCTGCACCAGACATACTCTGTTTTCCCTGAAGACTCTTCACAACAGGGATGATTTGGGTTTAATAATCTGGTGGCTGTAGGAACAGATATGCTTTTTATTGCATTGTTCTTCTAGAGGCCTTCATGACAGGAAGTATTAGAAGGGAGTTCTCTCTTGTACTATGAGTGTTTCTGGCCTTATGGGGAATGTAAAAGGAGAGGGAGTACCACCACTTCAAACTGTACTTTAAAGCATGAAGAAGGAAGGCTGGGAAAGGTTAGGAAATGGGAGCTGGAGAAATTTATAAGAGCAGCAGTAGAGCCTAATAGGGGAAGGTGACAGGGAAGCAGAAGAGGACAGCAGAAAAGTCTGCAAATTGAAGTTACGTTCTCAAATTTTTTGAGGTTTGCCTGTGCAATTTAGCTTTCATATCTTACTTTTAGAAATAACAGGCGTCAGGTTGTTATCAATTAAACTGGTAAATATGTTTTTTAAATTTGCAAGCTTTCCTAATAGTTACCAGTCCAGTTTCCTTAAAGATTCAACATTCCTAAGGGTGGGCCTATCAGTAGAATTATGAAGTCTGCTTTCATGTATATTTAATTTTTGAGTATTTCTAAACCTTGGATTACATTGCCTATAGTGAAATTGAATGGCTTAATTTACTGGAGGCTTGTGAAGGTTGCTAAAATTATACCTCCCTATTCAAGATATGTTCAGGTTGCCAGTTAGGAACGCTGGAAATATTTCAGTTGTATTAGTGACTCTAGAGCACATACTTCATGCTTCACCTTCCCTGCTCCAGATACCCATGGAAAGAACAAAAAAAAAAGCTCTTCCTTCTTTCAACTCTTGTGATGGCAGAGCACTTCCTTTTAGTTTGCTAGTTCCAGTTGTGATGATCTGGTTTACTTCCCTGTATTTAATGTTCTTTTCGAGGACCTTGCTTGTTTCTTTTTTTTTCCAGAAAATTAATATAATTTCCTTCACTTGTGGTTTCTCCTGCTTAGTGATATGTCTTTAACTGTGCTTGATTTTTCAGCGCAGAGTTTGAGTGCACAAATCTTGCTTTGTGTCAGCAGTGTACATAACCTGTTTGTCTGTGTCTTTTATCAGGCCCTAAATCCTAGAGTAAGAAAGGAGCATGAGGAAAAGTTTCTGAACTATCTCTTTGGCAGCCTTCGATCCCCTCTCCTACCTGGACATGCAGACTTGCATAAGGACACAAGTACTCTTATTTTGCTGTCTAGGAAAGAGGAAAATATCTGACCAGGGTTGCTGTTGAATCTGACCTATAATCAAGACCCTAAAAAACTGGCAGTTCTCCAAGACTTCCTGACCTGCAGGGGGAGGGTTTTGGTGGCTTTACACATTTGACAATGATCTGTTTTGGAATCTTCTTTAGTCTTATTGCAAGAACAAATCTGTGTTACTGAATTTGCTGTCTACAGTGTAAAGAGGTTATCACTGAATAGTCTGTTCTGGCACAATTTTGAAGCCTCACTTCAAACTGGAGTAACTTCTGCTACTTTTGAAAAAAACATTACACTTCCAATTTCACCTCTCCTTGAGGCCTTTCGTACTCCTCTGGTTAGACACTTTGACGACATCCTGGATGGTATTTTAACATTTCTGTTTCAAGGTTTCTTCCCCACAGTGACTTAAGTCTACACTTGTGCTCTGGTGTGTGTGTAAGGCAAGGCCTTTCTTAACCTGTTAAAAGAGTACCTGAGGTTTTTCCTACGCTCCTCTGAAAATTAAGGATTTCCCACTAGTTCGCATGGCCAAAGGAACTTCCAGAACATACTTCTAAGTGACTTTTGTAGTAGTGGATACAATCTTGTAGTCAGTGGTGTTCACTTTTTTGCTGCTATTACCATAGTCCCAGCGATACAGAGATACAGGTGTCTCTGAAGGCTCCCTGTGTGTTCAAAACTCACTGATTAGTTCCTGGGACTACTGAAGATCTAGATTCCTTTAAGCCATGTGTTGCTTGTCTTTTGTCTCATCCTGTGTTACTGAGCAGAAGCCTCTATGCTAAGCTGAGGACAGAGGCTGTGATAAGCTCAGTGCTTCAGCAGCTTCCTGCAGCTTAAGTGTCCCAGGAGCCCTACACTGTGGTTTCCTGGTTACTGAACATCTACAGTCTTGGTTCCTTTAATTGTTTCGGAGCCCTGAGACAGCACCTCTGGATGTATGTTTGTAGTCTGTGCCTTCTGTTGGTTTTACCTCACCCTTCTGTCCTCTAGCTCAAGCCCAGAGTGCCCGTCTCTATCACTGTGGTACCGAGTAGCATTTCCTCCACTCTCCTTCCTCCATTTTTTCAGAAGTTGTTATTGATCACTGGCACCATTTTGGTGGCAGAGCAACCATTTGAGCCTTTTATCCTCATAAGCAGTAAGATTCATGGGAATCATTCCCAGTTGATGAAACCTCTTACTCTAGGTTCTGCTATGTGCTCCTCTTCATTCCAAACTGACCTCGTTAAGCCACCATAATGAAGTGCTGGTGTCTTGAGCAGTATTACTGCCTCATATTGGCATGATGCATCCTGTAACCATCACAGCTCCAAGAGCTATCTGCTCACTGCTCCTTGCTGCCTTGCTGAGCTAAGTTCACATCACTTTCATTCTTCTTTTTCATCATTCTGTTCTTCACAGTTTTCCTCTCATCCTGCTCTCTTGTATGATTTTCCATGGACCTAAACCACAATCTCTTACTCTGTCATCCCTTACATATTCTTCCAGGAGCAGAAGTTTTGTTGTCTAGAAGGGGTTGAAATAGCCATATCAGCCTCCAGCTGAATGGCTGCAATCTGTGGCCAAGGAGGGTGATGCACTCTGGTGTCCACCTGAGAGGAAACCTAACTGACCAGCAGTTGTCCTTCACATGCCTCCTGAGCATTTCCAGTAGCTGGAATAAGGTCCAAGGCCAAGGAGAGAAAACAGGGAAGAAAAGGAAGGCCTATAATGGGGTAAAATGAGGGAATAAGGAACAGAGAAGAGATGAGCCTTATTCCCACTCTCTGCAACTTCTGCTGTTAACTGCTAGCTAGTAGTATGTCAACATGGTTGAAACTGTCTTCCTTTAAGTTTGTTAACCTTGTCTTTGCCCTTATCTGAGTGTGTGCATGCAGTTAGGTACCAGCTGGCTGACAAGGTAAAGGAGCTTGTTGCAGCTGTTGTAACTTGATCTTTCACCAGGAGGTGACCATAGCCAGTGCCCCTAACGCGCGCTTAAAGGCGTTACCCGTGGATATGTTTTCATGGATTATTATAATTTATTCTGCTCCATGTGTGGAGATCCATGTCACAGCTCATGCAAGACTGAAAACTGATGTCAAATCAAGGCTGTATATTTCTCAAACCATGTAAAAAATCCGTGTGTCAATAGGTAGAGTCCAGCTTCAATTTGGAGCACCATCCCATAGCAGGAAGGGCATAGCTGGGATCCAGAACAACCTTGCAGACAGTGATGCCCATGCATCTACAAGGGGTGGGCATTTATCTATTTAGATTAGACTATTCAGCCTCACCTTTCCAAAATGTGTTTCTTCCTTGTGAAAAAACTTACTGTGCTTCCTTTAGTCATCACTGTCACCCTGGCACATTTTGGCAGCTGGAAGGAGCCACCTTCCTTGAGCAGCCTCAATTTGCCAAACGTTTTTGATTTGCTTACCAGTGTCAAATGGGTAACAATAACAAACACTTAATATGCAACAGATTTCCAGACAGTGGGGATATCTGTTCTGTCACACAGCTAGCTGCCACTTCTGCTTCCTACACTGCTGATTTAGTCCATACAAATGATTCCAAAACTAGTAACAAAGCAGAAATTATGTCTCTGTCAGCAAAGGAAATACGGCTGCAAAGAGAAAAAGACTTAACCACTCAAATTCTTGTTTTAAAAGTGAGTGAATGATCATTTTCTTTCTGATTAGGGAAAAAATACTCCTGCCTTTAAGGTGTTTAAAAGTTCTGAATATTTCCAAAAGATTTTAGTTCAGTTCCATGATTCAGTTTTCATCATAAGCAATGTTTTAGAAAATCATGCAGACATCACACACTTGTACTGGCATTCTCTTATTTTCATGTTACAGATTTATAAACTGAAATGCCTTAAATATCAGGAGTTAAAGTTTAAGGTTTTTCAGACTGGGTAGGTGACATAATCTGTCTAAAGAGAGAGAACTGCTGTTGCAAATGTTGAATGTTAAATTTAGCATGAGTCATCCCTTTCTGTTTATTGACTTGATTTCATTCTTAGTCACCTAGCATGACTGTTCGTTCTCATCTCTTTGGGGAGCAAACCTTTCCATCACCCTGGCCTGAACTCTGGAATAATGCAGGCAGTCTATGTCATATTCCACTTTTGCTAACAAAGGTAAAGCTTAGTAATGCTGTGACTCAACAAAAAAGCAAGGCTTCTTTTAAACTGCCTTTTACCTGGAATGCCAAGGCCTCCAAATATATAGAGCGGTTGCTGTGTAAATGGACTGAATTATATACATTGTTCAAGCACTTGGTGGGCATCCAGCAAGCCCTGTCTAAATTAAAGTCTGTTTAATCATTAGGAGTCTCATGCTTTCATTGGTAAAAATAGGATACACTGCCCTTGAGAAAATGTGAAGTGAGCTGACCTTCTACAAACAGTGTGCTGGACTCCACATGAGTTCCATAGTGTTTGCAGAGACCTTGCCCAGGTGCAGTGCATAGAGCAAGTAGTCAAAGAGGGGAAGAAAGTTCCCTTGTCATTCTATCTTCAAGTTTCTGAAGTCAACTCACTTGTTGGGTTGAGTTTTATCCCAAACTTATTACTAATATTTTGCCAGCCACATAGATTTTGTCAGACTTTGGAAATTATTTTCTTAGGGCCTGCAGAAATCAGTAGTACCATACTTAGAGTCATGATGCACATTCAGAAATAGTTGACAAAGCAACAAAATTGATGACTGGCAATTATAAGAAATTAGGCAAACGGATTCCCAGGATGTTTTCCATTTTATGCCAGTTTGCCAGGTGTTTAAATGTGTGTACTGGAGTAGCAACATTTTTAAAGGAATAGAAGCTGGAACCAGCAGATCAACTTCAAGGTAAGGAGACTTGCCCTTTCTAGAAAGTTCTCTCAAGTCCTTTGGAAAGAACAAAGCTGGAAGAAAATGTTTCAACAGAAGTCTCATGGGTTTTTGCTTCACCTACTAAAGATGTGATTTTATTTTTAATGGTGGGAGGATTATTTGGTAGTCCATGTCCCTGAAGGAAAAGTCACAGTGCAGTGTTTATGTGGGTGACAAACCAAGCTGATACATAACTGTACTACTCAGTACCATTGCTAAATTAGCTGTATAGTTAGCTCATTTCTTTTAAAAAAAACAGAATTGCCTAGTGAGGGAAAAATTCTTATTATTTCCTATTAAAAAGGAATTTTAGAAATAAAATCCTGTAATTTCAGCAATTAATTTATTGACTCTTAAATAAATGGCTAAAAGAAGAAGCTTTATTTGAAGTACTTCCTAAACTAGTTCTTAACAGAAAGCTCATCTGCTGGCAGCTAAGAATATTCTAGGTCTTTCATCAATCTAATTCTGGACTTGACAGGATTATATGAAGGCAAAAATAAAAATCCAGGTGATTAGCTTTTCCTGACTCTTTCAAAACTAGAGGACAGTGAAAGTGGAAATAAGAAATTTACAAATAAATCCCTCTGTATGAGAGGAATTTTAGGAATTTTATTTTGAAATTGAATTGCTATGATTCTGGAAAGCGATTGAAAGAAAATATTCTTTCCTGTGCAAACTAAACACTCAGGAATGGCAAGAGAATGAGCACATGCTCGGACTACACCACTCCTGGCCCAAGTTAAACATACTTAGCACTCTCTTTGATGCTTCCAAAGAGGTATTTAATTTCATTATATGCTAGCTGCTCCCATGACCTCTGACTATTCTTTCTGAGAAAGATCCTTTTTTTCTTCTATTTTTCACGGCCCATGTAATGCTTTAGTTTATATAGGAGAGAACAATTCACCAAGAATCTCAGAATCTGGCCTTTAAGTGATAGAACTATAAAAGATTCATTGTAGAAGACAAAGCTCTTTGCTAATACATGTATTTTTATTACAGATGCACCAGTTATTTTTCTTTGAAGCTTCTTCTCTGTATGTGGTTGCAATTAGAATAAGGCAAGCAGGAGGTGTCAGCAGTGTATGATGCATTATCAACCTGTTGAAACATCTGTGTACACAGTAAGGTGCTGGTACATTGAGCATATGTGTATTTATCTGAATTTGTGGCTGAGTAGGTTTATTGAAATATCTTAAACAAAAGAATGTAAAAATACATGATCAATAATTAACTTGTTTTGTCATACAAAGCATCATTTTTGCATAACCTGCTCAATACAAGAGAAAAATCTGCTCTAGGATGATGTTATGGATGACACATAATGCTTCTGCTAAAAATCTGCAATCAACAGATTGCAATTGAGTATGTTAATAAAGTTATTACAAAAATGTACACCTTAAAGACTAAATTTTAGAACATACTTACACTATCAAAGTATGTTTTCTTGACATGAAGTTTTAGGACTGTTAGCGTAGTAAAGTTTAAAATACTTCTATAAATATTTTATTTAGTTTTGTCACTCTGCATATCTGGTAAATGCAGAACTTGCATGTTTTACATGCTGCTCCAGCACACTTTTCAACATCATATAATAAAAAGCTACACTTCTGAGAAGTCTCATTCACTCTGTTCACTTTCACTTAACTTGTTTGATCAGTTTTTATACTGCTTTGGTTTTGGTAATTTAAAACACTGGGCCAGCTCCCCAAAGTGAGAATCTTAGGGTAGCTTCTAAAAAGCTGGCTATGGTCACTTTTAAGGGGAAGTGCTTTCCTGAACCATGAAATAAGTTCATTGTACTTGCTGGCTTTGGACTATCTTAAACTTTGGTTTTGCACGTTTTTTTCTTACGAACTTGATTATTCACAGTTCAAATCAACTGTACAATACAGTTCTGGTGTCCCCAGCATAAGAAGGACATGGAATTATTTAAGCCAGTCCAGAGGAAGGCCATAATATTGATAAGAGGACTGGAGAAACTCCCCTACAAAGACAGGCTGAGAAAGGTGGAGAAAGCTGTTCAGCGTGGAGAAGGGAAGGCTGTGTGGGGACCTCACAGCAACCTTCCAGTATCTGGTGGGAATCAGGGAAGCCAGAGAGGGACTTTGTCTGGAACTACAGCACAATGAGTAATGAAAACTGGAAAGACAGGAAATTTAGGTTAGGTATTAGGAAGACATATTTTACTGTGAGAGTGGTTAGACACTGGAATAGGTTGTCCAGGGGACTTGTGAATGCCCCGTGCTTGGCAGTGTACAGGGCCAAGGACAAGGCCTTGAGAAACCTGATCTAGTGGAAAGTGTCCTTGCCCATGGCAGGGGACTTGGGACTAGGTGATGTTTAAGGTCCCTTCCAATCCCTTAACATTCTATGATTCTGTGATAAAACCCAGCCACCATGGGCAATGAGTTATGGAGACTGAATGCCTGAATCACCCCAATGTACTCCCTTTCATTTTCACAAAAGTACCTGGCTGTGTGATAGCAGCAAGCTGGAATCCCCTTACCTGACTGAGTACCCAAATGCTGTGCAGTGTAGAACAGGATCCCATCTGGAGAGAGAGGCTGGAACTGCAGCTTAATATGGGTCTTATGCCGGATATAAAAGGGTGCAAATGACATCCATGATGATTCATTATTTCTGAAGGACGCATCACTAATGGTAATATCTGAAAAAGACAAGAGGAAATGTGTTCTGAAAGATGTTTTGAGAGGACTGCGTTATTATGGAACCAGTTATTTTGTATAGTACTTAAATGCTCTACATAATACTTCCCATTCTTCCCTTTTCACAGAATAAAAATAACCTGATACAAAAATAAAACTTAGATAATAGCAAATCAGTGTCATTGTCTTCTGGGTGCCTTATTTTCCTCAACAATCAAGGCTGCAGTTCTAATGCAAAATAAATGTGGTCTTGTTAGCATTCATTTTCAAATAAATATAAGTGTAAATTTCACATTGTTTAAAAATTGAAATTCAAAATACTGTTGCAGGAGTCAAAATAAACATTTATTTTCTCACCATACAGATGAAAGTCCCAGTGGAGGATTTGTAATGAGCTGCTTTGTGTGTCATAAGAATGTACCTTTTAAGTGGGAAGTGTTCATTAATTGTTGCTGAAATTTGTTTTTAGGATAATCATACTGAGATGTTTGCTAATTCATATCATCCTATCTTATAGGAGATATGGAGAACATATAAGGAGAACACTCACACAATTACAGTTAGGATACAATGCACACTTTTGAGCTATACACAACTAAATCATTCTGTCTTACCTCTTCCCTCAGTGCTGATTGTTCATATACCACTACAAAATCAGGCTGGTTCAACTGCCTTCAGCCAACTGATAAATTATTATACTTTTCTATAATGTTTATGTGACTTGAAACAATTTCCAGTTTTTTCCACTGTAACAACATTGCATATTTGAGATAAAATTATAATTATATTATAATTATATTATTAGAATCACAGAATGGGTTGGCTTGGAGGGGACCTTAAAGATCGTCTAGGTCCAACTCCCCTGCTATGGCCAGGGACATCTTCCACTAGATCAGCTTGCTCAGGGCTCCTTCCAACCTGGTCTTGGGCACTTTCACGGATGGGGCATCCACAACTTCTCTGGGCTGCCTGTTCCCATGCCTCACCAGTCTCAAAGATTTTTTTTTTCCTAATACCTAATCTCAATTTACTCTCTTTCAGCTTGAACCCCTTGTCCTGTAACATGCTTTTGTAAAAAATCTCTCTAATAATGTTAGCTGTTAGCTAATTCATGATCACCTAGTTGTTAGTTTACTGTATTTGTGGGTTTGCTGGAATAAATCAAGCTACTTAGATGTGCAGGGTGTATTTGTAACTATGTGTGAGAAACTGTTTTTACTATTTAGTTAAACAGCAGTATTAAATGCCTGAGTTGTAAGTGTTCCCTTTTTACTTCTGCATTTCCCAGCTGAAGCTGTGCTGTTTCCCTTCTGAAAACCAACATCTTTCTTCATTTTGGTGCTCCTAATTTCACTGTTTTACAGTAACTTGCTCTCAGTCAAATATACCTTTAGGGTGTCCTTGAAATGCATTCTGAGATACCTTTTGCTATCTTTCCACACTCAAGTTTTCTGCACAGCATCTGCTGGTGAGCCCCCTCACCACCCAGCTGCACCTTGCCCTGCCTATCACAGGTGGGCCTCAGCTATCAGGCTGGAATACAGCCAGCCTGTTGCAGGGTTTTGTGATTTGTCTGTCACAGCACCTCCCTCAGAATAGGGTTCGAGGTGTCCCTGGCGGACAGTGTCCAGCAGGCAGATGCATCACTAGAGAGGATCCAGATCTCTCACCTCTTATCAGTATAACCTGACCTGAGGATGCCTCTTGAATGGGCAGTAACTGCACAGCTGACCTTTTTATTAATTCCCCTGGTAGATTACAGATAATATTTCTGAGGAAGGTACATGGATTTGATGGCACAAAATCTCAGTGAGTCTAAAAGTAAGTTTCAATCGCTGGAATATCAATGATAACGGATTTATTAAATGCTTGAATGATCAGAATCAGGCTTTTGATGAGCTGTTGTTCAATCTATGTATGTACTCTCAAATCACTTCCATCCTAAGTATCATAATAGCTGTTATGTGTCCTATCAAGGCTAGGCAGTCTCTGTAGTAATATATTACATAATGTCTAAAGCATGAAGTTCCTGGCATCTATACTTAAAAGTTTACAGAAATAAAAGTATTTAGAATAGCAATTACCCTGGATGATAAATATAATAAAGCTTGCTAAACAGATTTGGTGCTGTACTTAACATCACTAAAACTTATAAATAATATCAGGTACAAAAGAGAGAGTAATACTTATTATTCCATATGGATTTTTTTCAGTAGGTAAGACAAGGCTCTCCATTAGTAGTTAAAGATAAAATCCCTGTACTGATGTCTTCATATTTAAAAAACAACCAGTAATAATAATTCATTTTGTACATAGACATTTTTTCTTCATGCATCATTTGTAAGTCAGTCTCCTCTTAGCAGATTTTTACACAGTCAGGCTTACATATGGAGGAACTGTGCCACAGTGGTCAATCTTACATGAAAATGTGCTGCTGCTTGAAAGGTTGCCTTAGGCAAAGTGTATAATGAGATATCTGAAAGTCTCTGTGGCAGATTCAGTTTCACTTTATCAATGCAGTTAATTCTTTGCTGCTTATGGAGGAAGCCTGGACAATGACTAGTGTGAGAGCAAATTCAGCAGGATTGAAATGCTACATTGCTTGTCATTGGGAGGAATATGAAAGGAAGATTGCTATGATAAAAAGCCTTGAAGCAGAGAAAGAGAACAAGGATAAAAGGTGATTTTATAGTATAATTCAGAGAAAAAATTAACTCCATGGTTTGATTTTTCAGATAGAGTATAAAAAAATAAGACCGACAGCTTCAGCAACAGATGTCAGAATTCTTTAGTAAGGAGGCATTATCCTGATTTATAGATATCAAATACAATACTCTATTTAATATACTTCATTCTGGAACTTCTAAGATGCAAATATTTTATTTTCATTATCTTTTAAAAGTATGCTTATTCCCAATAAATGTATCTTACAAGTGTCAGAAAGTAACATATTTAGCCATGATGCAGCAGGAGTAACTATAGGAAGTACTAGAATGACTTATAATTTTCTTGTAAATGGCCTGTAGATCCTGCAAGTACTGATTATATGCATGGAAAAAATCTGGCTTGACAGGTGCATGGAACCCCTACGTGCACCCATATCCCAACACAGAATGCATTCACTCTACCACAGCGCACAGAGGTGAGCGGTATGAAATTTCATTTTTGCAAAATTGCTTCTATAGACAGACAAACTTTTAAGGTGAAGAATATGACAATTTAAGCTTTTCAATTTTCTTTTATGGCAGGCATATACAAAACTAACATATCAGAGGCTGAGGTACTCTAATGCTGTTTTCTTGGCAGTAAACTTTGTTTTTCACCTATGATAAGAAAATAAGAAGTTCAGCTAAACTTGCACAAGACAACACCTGTGTTACATATGCTTATTCCTGAGAAACTCTTTGCTAAAACAAATGAGGTAAATGGATGCCTTTGCTGATCCTATAAGCTAAATTGGAAGGAACTTTGCTGTGTAACTACTGCATTACTCACTAGAACCCTTAGCACCGTGGGATGCATTGTAGCTACAACAGGCATTTGCACAAATATTTCTGTTCTGTATCTGATTAATGGTTCCATTTTCTAAGCTGAACACTGGTGTCTGATGATGCTACACAGAATCACAGCATGGTTGGAAGGGACCACAGTGTAGCACCTGGTCCAGCCTCCCTGCTCAAGCAGGGTCATCCCAGAGCCCATGGCACAGGACTGTGTGCAGACAGTTCTTGAATATCTCCAGTTACAGAGACCCTGCAGCCTCTCTGGGCAATCTGTTCCAAGCTTCCAGCAAGAAGGGGAAAAGAAATGTGAGTCACTGCTCAAAGGAGTGAGGACCTAATAACAAAAGACATAGAAAAAGACATGTCTGGCTCATTTCTTCGCTTGGTAAAGCCAGACCAAGCCTCGCCATGCCTGATAGCTGAGCTAGGGCAAGTGAAACATCAGTTCCACAGTGCTGAGGCAGGTGTTAAGGTCCAGCCTGCAAATCAGTGTGTGAGTCAGGGTCCATCCAGATCAAGTGGATCTTGATGCTACTACAGTGTAGTTCAGCTCAGGGTCATGGAGTATTTAAAGCTGCTCCTGAAGCAATGTAGGATGAAACTCCTGCTGGAGCTCCTCAGCAAAGCTGTCTTTGAGACCAGCCCTATCCCTATGGGCTGAGAAACAGTCTCAAAGCTTTGAACTCATAACAGGAACTTACCTATTGAACTCACATTTAGACACTTAAATCTAAATGCTCTGCTTTAAAACTAGTTCCCACCATTAACTGCCTACCTACCTACCTACCTAAATCTGAACACCTTCACAAAGTAAGGTGGCAATGTATTGGCAAGCACATTTCCAGCATATCATTCATGCTCATAGAGGAAGTCTAAGTAATTTCAGAGTCATCCTACTAAGTGCTAGTTAGCTGGCTGGATTTTCTTACTCAGTTGGGTGACAGGAAGGAAAGGTAAGTAGATGGTTGAATTTTTATTGGGACATCACATCCCATGATGACATGGCTGACTTGGTGTGGAGGGTGTTATCATCTCCTTCATTTTATCATACATGACTTCCACTTGGGTTTATACATTATGTATTTGAGTAGGTAACTCATTGTATTCTACTTGGCATTTTAAATTATACAGATAAATATTACAAATGCATGTTCCCTTGTGCCTGCCATGAATATTGAGTTTACTGGACTGTAAATGATAAACCTGAAAGCTTAGATTCCTTTTCAGGTAAAATTTAAACAACACACGTTATCCTTATGTGACATGAGTGCTGTCGCTACTACTTAAGCATTTTCTCATGTTGCCACAAATTTCCAAAAAATGTCACTAGAAACAAAGCTTGATGGGATTAGCATTGCTTAAATGACTAAAAGACAATAGTGACAATAGTCACTGTGACTCAATAACAAATTGTCCTTGTGGTTAAACATAGAAACAGAAGTGTCCAAATGATGACTATGAAACAGACCATGCAGTGTCAGGTAAACCCAACATATGTGTCCATGTATGGGTGCTTGACTGTGTGTGTTAGGTGTCTTGTCATGTACAAGTTGAGCTAAATCTTACTGTGAATTAATTTATCTTACAATAGTAGTCAAAATATGTCAAGTAGCATTCTATACTATGTAGAAAGTAAAAAATACTTAGTGAAAATTATTTCAAAAGTCAAAGTTTTTTTTTTTTTCGTCAGTTTATCAGGTATTTTAAAAAATTTGATGCACTTTTATATCAGAATAATGGAATTTGACATCAAAATAATATTTAGGAAATTGACTTGAGCTGAATAAACATGGCCTAATGAAGTTGCTTGCTTTTGTTTATCAAGGAAATGTCTTTATTGCTTGACAAGTATCTCATTAAACCAAGGATGGAACAATGAAAACTCTACATTTTCTTTTGGTTCTTCAAGAGTTGTACATTACAGGCAGTATTAGTAGCTAAGGAATTCAGAGACTAATATACAGTTGAAGAAGTCTGTTTATTAACTTGTTTCTTTGTGAAAAAGGCAGTAGCATTCTGTTATCATGCCTTGAAGTCAAGAAAAATTATCATAATAGATTTTATGAACGTATGTAGCACAAACTATTTCTGCTAAAGAAAACTGCTGAATAATTTAAAATTCATAGAAATACTGTGAGGAAAACCCTGTTTATTTTCACCACTGGCAAGTGTTCTCCAATAGTGCCATCTATAGAATCTCTCAGATATTGCATTGCTGTCCCCTCAAACAAGAACATTATCAGTCTCTGTTATCTCACAATTAACTAATCTGAAATTGTAGGTCTTCTTCACTCCTCTACAAAATTATCTGGGAAATAAATATGCTCAGTACCTACAGAAACTCTATCTTATGTGTAAGTATATCTCAATGTGTAATGGAATGTCAGAGGAACTTTATTTACTTAAAATTTATTTTGTTCAAGTTTTTCATAGCCTTTGGTGGTGCTGTTTATGACATGATTAAATACTTGTTTTAATCCATTAAGATAAATGGCAAGAAAAAAAAAAGTTAAGCCATAAATGTTTAGATGCTAAAAGATTGCTTCAGGGAGATGTATATAGTTGCTGTGTTATTTTTTTTCTAAAACTCCATTGCTGGACACTGCTGGAGACAGGATTACTGGCCTCACACAGACTCACAGTTCTTATGAGAAGAATAAGCTGCTAGGATACAATTTAGTAGAGATTAGAATATAATTGCAGACTGTAATTATGGATAATTTCTGTAATTTAATGTTCACATGTCTTAATAATTACTATTTATGAAAAAAGATATTGTGTTCACATATGTAATAATGTGCTGTATAATCAAACTACCTGCTGCAAAAGGGTTTTACACTATTCCTTCTTTCTCAGAAGAATCATCCTTGACTTTTGATCTTGGCCATTGTTTCTCACAGTAATAATCGCAGTGAAACCAACAGGTCTACTATACACTTGCAGGGGAACTGAAAAAACAGGTCGGTAGGGACTTCTCCCTCTTCAGAAACCCTTTGAGAGATCTAATTGCAAAGGTATTCATTGGCACAAATGGAATAAGCTGGAATTTGGCATGCAAAGCCATGCAGGAGACTCCCCAAGCAAATTACTGGAAACTCGTGTTGGTTTTGAATATTGTGTGTTATTGAAATAACTAAAGTATTATGCTGCTGTGGCCTGAAGCTTCCCTTCTTAATCAGAATAAAAGTTAGAATTGTCTGGTGCTTCAGTTGCAAACTTTAAGTCAAATGACTTAAAGATTTTATTAATATCATGTTTTGGTGTCATGGAAAACATAACTACTTTTAAAAAACCCTAGATAAACTACTTCCCCATATTCCCAATCCTTGTGGTTATGGGAATGCTAAAATTAATGCTGGGCCAGATCGTGGCAATGTTCGGTTGCCATTTATTCACCTCAGGAGCTGGGCTGGTTTTGCTGTGTTGCTGTCACAGCTGTGACTTTTTCACACCAGTGGAACAACATGATTTATTGCTTCATGTGTCACAAACAGTCTTGGAAGTGGTTTGAGTCCAAATGGCAATGTTAACCCAAGTAAAATAGACTCCTCCATAAATCTTCCATTTCCTTCCCATTTCATTACAATCACTTTTGTTTCTGGAAGTATAAATTAATAATATTTTTCTTTGTTTACATCAGTGTTACCTTTTTAAAGCTAACACTCTTGTTTTATGAGTGTTAATGGGTTTGGACAACACAGGGCACTCAAGAAGTGGAGTTTTAAATTCTTGAGCAAGTGTATTACTCTGCCTTGCATGACAAGGCTTTATTTCTTGGGCCCATTCTGATCTAATTTACAGCCCTGTCCTTCTTTTCTAGTGCTCATTATGGATGCTTGCCTTCCCAAAATGGGTCTTAAATTTCACAGGCATCTTCCTATTTGTCAGTCACTAGGGTGCTGTCTACCTGCTGAACCTCTCGATCTTTCTCTGAGAAAAGCAAGTCCTGGGACTTGCTTTGTCAGGTTGAAATATACAATGAAATATTTGCTCTCAGCATTTCAGACTCCAAAATATCACTGCACTACTTCCTGAATATGCATTGGTTGTGTACAGCCAATAAGAAATACAGAGTAATTGAAACTGCTACCCTCTCTTTGTCAAGTGGGTTAATTTCTTCTATTTCCTCTAAAACACATGAAATGACACACATCTTTCTGCAACCTCCTGAGAATATTGCTCAATTTACATATTGGCAATGGTCACTGTGAGATAATCAAGTAAGCCCTGTGAGTCTCAGGCTGTAAGTGCCATGAAACTGATGTTGTTTAACTGATCTTTCTCTCCCTGTGTTTAGTCTTGTTCTAGCTTTCCAACCACTGAACACTTGCAAGTGGAGCTCTTATATCTAAAGCTTAACCATAATGTACCCTCTCTCTGTGCTGACAGTCATTGCATCCTTGGTGGCTTGTGTTGATGCTCTAAGCAGGACCATCACAGTTAAGAACAGCATCATCCTCATCTGCTCATATGCTTTCATCTCTCCTCTCTCATGTATATAATTAATAAAGAACCTCAAACATTTTTAGTGTTTACCAAACAAGTTAATGCTTGTTTATTGATGATTTATGCCTAAGTACCCTAAGTAGCTGTGTTCAGAGTGCTCTTGTTTGTTATTGTGGTTCTACCCCTATTGCCCCATTTTCTTGCTTCACCTGACCTGTTCCTGGGCAATCCATACTGTTGTACTGTCTTTACCAGTTCCTATTATCTGGTAAACCCCTGTTTTTTCTTACCCTTTGTTATTCTACTCTATGCTTTTTTTGCCTCATAAATATCTTCTGTCTTCTTCTCACACTTTTTTCCTTCCTTCTGGTACATTCATTAGTCTTCATCCTTTAATTACCCTTTGTTTCTCCCAGTCCCTTGGGCTGTTCATTGCTCTCTGTCTCTTTTTCTTTTGGCTCCAATAACCACCATTAATCCAGAGATGAGATATTCAATCTTGATAAGCAGCTGTTTTTTAGCAATTTGCCATCCACTAAAAGTGCAAACTGCTCTTTGAAAAATCTCATGATAATTCATTATTTTGCCACAGAGTAAGGTGAAATACAGGGCACAGAGTTTGGTCAGGATCCACAGTACCTATTCATAAAAGCAAAGCTTTTAAATAAAACAGAGAGGAACTCTCTAATGTGTTTACCAGGTGAAGAATTACTACAAGAAAGACATCCTGTAAGAAATACAATTTTCTCTTGCTCCAATATAAGTTTTGTACTGATAATGGGGCCATCCACATGTATTCTGGAACCAGAACACAGGAGTGTTTACCTGATTAATTACCTGCTTTGTGTATAGCACATATCTTGATGATCAGTGTCCTGAATCCAGATGGCATTACTTTTGAAAACCTCACTTGAAATGAGAATTCAAAATTGAAAAGTTCATATAAAGGGCCTTGAACAGCTGTTGCAGCAGAGGCAATAAAGGAAGCACATTTTTACATGGAATCAGGAATTCAACAGTAACTTTCCAGAAGCTATATTCTTTTTCATTTGAGCCTACCAATTCCAAGTATAATGGGATTTAAGAACTATCCATCTATAGGGTGAGGACTGCAAATCAGGTCAAATGCAGTTCAGCTTGTCAGTTTTGTGCTTCAAACTCACACAACAAGAGAGCTGGACCTTGACAGGCAGTTTGGAAAGGCAGCTATTTAACAGTAACTGGAGTTCTCCAAAAGTTGCACAGAAAGCTTCTCAACAGGAAAACATAAGCTTGTACAAAATTAACATGAATATAAGAGCTGTGGAATAGAGGGTATGGACTGTAAGACACCTTCTTACATACAGAGGCACTTTGGGCACTTCCAGGAAAAGTCCCTGAGCCTGCAGCACCTGTGTATCCACATTGTTGAATATTCATTTGCACAATCTCTCAGGGAAGAAAACAGATAAAAGATTCCTTTACATGAGGGTAAGAAATGCAAAACCTGCAAACTGAGGATGTATTTTGAGGGTGACATGTTGAAGGAAAGCCAGGGAGAATAATCACTTGTGGATTTTTACAGTCATGTTCACATCTTTTGTCATTGTTATCAGTGCATCCCTACCCAACAGGCTGTGAAGTCAACAGGAACCTCTCCATTAGGATCAATAGAAATTGGATAAGGTCCCATATTCTTCCCTCTTCTGTACCACTACTGTGATCTCAAGTGTATTTCCCATCATACTTCATTACGGTGAGCTTGGGAATTGAACTAAGCACTATAACATTGCTTCCTGTCCCCTTGGTGTCTGACAAATCATGCTTGTGAATTTGAATTTAAAATGCTTTGAAAAAATAGAAGGAAAAATGGTATTAAAAATAAGCAGAGTAAACAAACAATATCTAACAATTCATTGCTTTAAATTACTTTTTCCAACAGAAAGGAGCATCACTTTCATAAATCTATTTTGTACTTTGTGTCTCTATGTCACATTTAACTTATACATTGCAAAATGCTGTGGTTTTACATCTCATTACTGTGTGTAAAATGTACTGTGCATTTGACATACCTTGCTCACAGTAGGTGCCAGTTGTTCCAAGAGGACAGTGACATGTGTAGCCACTAGGCAGTGGCACACAGGTACTGCCTTGCTGACACAGATGTGGAGGATCATGCTCAGGTTCACACACTGACACAGTTTCTGTGCAAAATGCACCTTTCCATCCAGTGAGACAGTCACAGCTATGGAGGGTAAGTGAAGGGAAAGAATGCAGCAGTATTATCAAAAGAAATCAACATGTCAGTAGCAATCTAATCAAGAGATTTTCAAGTTTAGATATCTATATTCAATAACCTGATCCAAAATGTTTAACAGGAAAAGGTAGTAACCAAGTTCCTCATTTAACTTTTTGGTATGTTAATTTTATTATAAAAGAAAAATGTGCATAATAGGAAATATTTTATTTTGAATATTAACATTACAATATTAGCATCTTTTTTAAAAAAAAAAGGCTTGTAACTTTTGTATGTTTGTTTTGCTCTACAAATAATTTCAAAAGGATCTGGCTTCATAAACTAGGAGGAGTTAAAGTGGGTATTAAAAGGGCAAGGTAAGCAGCTAAAAACAATCATAAAAATAAAACCAGCATAAGGGAATTGCTGGCAGTTACATATTTTAGCTACTAACAGGAGTCTGTTAGCAACTGCCTTTCACTTAGTCGTTGTTAATTTTCTAAATTCTTATAACTGGTATATCAGATGTAGGTTTGTTGAAGCACTTGACAGAAAAGAGGATAGTGGATATGGCCATGAAAGAGGTGGCAATCTGGGTTTTATATATCTATGATTGTAAATCTATACCAAAAGTAAATTTTCTAAACTGACTGAATCATTGAACTTCTTACTGTCTGCTACACGTTATGCCTTTCTTTCATCCAGGCTGGGGAACAAACACAAAAAAAGTCACACTAACCTATAATTTAAAAGTTAGTATGAATTCTGTAGAAATTGTTAAATACAGAATACACTTGGCATTGATGTTTAAAATGGCCTCCTTACTAAAGAGTAAAAATTAAATATATTAGACCTGTTTTTATTCTAGCATTTTGTATCACTTTATGATTGAAAAATTATTCCCCTGAATAAAAACACTTATGGATCTTTCCCTGGAAGTTTTCTCTCTCAAGGCTAAGAATGAAAACTCATGTATTTTGATTGGGTTTTGATTGGTCCATGTTTGGTTTTTTGTTTTGTGCAAACTCTTGAATTTTTCTCTGCACTGACTGAGCTGCATATCCTCCATTAATCAGCCCAGTGTTTCTGTGTATAAATAATGAGGAGCCTGTGAAACTGCTGTTTCACCAAACCTTCAGATCCAACAACATGTAAACAGAGCACAACTCTTATCAAACTCTTCAGAGTGATAAACACCATTGGAATGAAGGGGAAAAGAGGACAGGACCTTGCAAAAGCAAAAGCACCTCAATTCATCAAAGTCAGCATCAGAATGCTTTCTGTCTCAGCTATAAATGTTAGGCTTTGATCCATGAAAGCTACTGAGAAGGGGAAGTGATTTAACTCCCTGAGTGCAAACAGCAGTGCCCCTTGCTTGAGCCGTGAGCGAGCCTGCTGCAGCTGATGCTGCTGCTCTTGGGCATCATACATGAGGCTTCTTCCCCTTTCCCTGGCTTGTGTCTGCCTATGTCTCTTAAAATTTCTTTTAATTCTTGTCTCTTATGACCTAACAAAAGTCAGGTTTTTAAATGAATTTAAAATTATTTGCACAGAGCTGAACATGTTTGCTGGCCTACAGCAGCAAGGATCCACCAACAAACGAAGCCTACTTAACATGACTAAGCAAGTTGAACTGGTGTTGAGAAGTTAGATCCAAAAATTCCTAATCTTTACAGAGATGAAGGAAGAGGAAGTGCTTTAAATATTTTCCATCATGCAGCCTGCCATGCTGGTCTAGTTTTTTCTATGTCTTCCTGATTTTGGTTGCTTGTTTTTCCAGACCAGGAGAGCCCAATAGCTTGCACTAGTGACTTGACTCTCAGAGATTTAAAGACCTGTTTAGAATCATAAAATATCTCAAGTTGGAAGGGACTCATAGGGATCTTTGAGTCCAACTCCCTGCTCCTTGCAGAACTACCTAAAAGTAAATTGTATGAATAAGAGCATCATCCAGATGCTTCTTGCATTTCTTTAGGTATAAGAGGTGAGATTCATTCTGAGATCAAGACAGTTAATTTTATGTTACATCAGGTGCCTGCTTGGCTTCCAGTTGCCCTAGAAGTATATGAGAGAGGCAGCTGTTGGTCAGGCAGACAAGTTTCTGACAGAGGCCTGACAGAATGCTCAAGTTTAGGCAATGGGATCCTTGAATAACTGCAGGAGCTCATCTACTAATCAATCAGTGGTGATCCAGTGGAAACAGTCATGAGAACTGGAGCACTATCCATCCCACAAACCAACACATGCATGACCCTAATGATAAAGTCCTACATTCAGTTGCCTCAACACCGAATAATGATATTTGCCTTCTGATCCACAGTGTGTCTGAGAGATGTGTGAGCCAGCAGATAAGACAGAAGAGCTGCACAAGACTGGTGCTCCTCTGGAGTACTCCTTTTCTGTGCTCCTATGAAGACCAGAGAAGTATCCCAGGACCTGTGCCATTAGAATGCCAATGTTTAGGCAACTGGAAAGCCCTGGATGTCCATTGACTCTAAAAGGATCCTACACATTTAGCTCACCTGGAGACACTCTAAGCTTATGTGTCTTCGGAGACAATGTCACTGCAAGATACATTCCTATTTTCAGGCTTTTTGGAGAATATGGATTAAATTAATTCTTCTGTACTTGTGATACCAGTATCTCAAGAGCAACTGCCAAAAAGTCTTTTTTTCTTTTCTTTTCTAAAGCATATTTTTAGGTGGGAAAAGATAGAAAGGCTTTCAAGTACAACTTTGATTGTGTCCCTAAACCAGGACAATGTGTCAGAAAACAAACTGTATAATCTTGAATCCTCTGATTTTGCAAAGGCATCTTAATAGGATGCACTTCACAGTAAGTATAGGACAAAGTCGGCCAGTGCAGGAAGCAAAATAAACTCACTTTAAATTTTGGAAAATTCAAATACCACTTCATGTTCTAGAATATTTGTATTTAGGAAGCTCAAGGATGATTTAATTTAATGCCTTTTTCTTTTTTGCGTCTTGTAAAATGCTTAAAAGTGTCATGCAGTATCCATAGAATGGTTTATCCAGGTTCAAAGTCCCTTACCAAAGCCAAAATTAGCTCTCAAACAAATAACACAGTTTCTACATAAGCAAGGATGACAAGTGTATGTCACTGTTGAACCAAAACCCAAAATTTTTAATCAAAATTCAGGCAACATTAAAAAAAGTAATGAAAAATAATCTTACACATAAAATATGTAAGAAGTGTGTCTGTGTGTTACTACACAAAATCCTGATCAAACTAGAAGCTTTTCGTGAACCTTATAGTGAAATAACTAAAGATCCTAAAGGATTTGTGAAGAATTTGAAAGATTACTTAGATTCGAAATGAAACAAAAAAACATTCTTCTATTAAATATAGAACATATGTAATTTAAAATGTTGTTCTCAATGCTAAAAAATACAGAATTTCCCATAGCTATGCAAATGTGGTGTCAAATCAAAGTAAACTTACAGCAGAAAAGGAGGTCTTCAGATCTGCACATTCTGACACCTGAAATTAGGATTCTATATGCAAGATGAGCATATACTCCATGAAGATGTTGGGGGTTGGATCTGTTTCTTTTGTGTTTGTGGAATTTTTTCCTGATGGTTTGCTAGGTAATTGATTGCTGGGTACTTTATGGATACTTGACTTAAACAAAGGAGGCAGCAGGTTTCTCCGGGTGGAACAGCAGTGAGCGGCAGTTTGGTCCGAGGACACCGCTCCGAAAGGACTGGAGTGCCAGGGGACCCTGCTTGTTTTCTCTCTCTCTACTGGATTTCTCTCCAGAGGAAGACTGAACACATTTTTCATCACCACTGGACTTTCCTACAGGACTATTTTCACTTCATAGAACTGCATTTACTGCTCAAGGAGGATTTCATCTGGACTGCTTTCACCGCCCTGATACCCAGGGTGTCAGGTCACATCCGTGACTCTGTCAGGGCATTTTCTGAGGTTTTGTTGTTTCTTTGTTTTTGCTTGTCTCTTAGTGCTATTACATTTGTATTTGTCTTTGCTTTGTCTAATATTCCTAGTAAAGAACTGTTATTCCCACTCCCAAATCTTTGCCTGAGAGCCTCCAATTGCAAAATTATAATAATCTGAGGGAGGGGGTTTACATTCTCTATTCAAAGGGAGATTCCAGCTTTTGCTGGCAGGTACCTGTCTTTCAAACCAAGACAGAAGATCAGAAGCTTAATTAATTTATCAAACTAGTTAGACCAGCTGAGATTGGGCAGATGTTTAGTGACATTTGAAACTCCCTAGGGTATCTTGTCTGACCTCCAAACACTTCTCCAGGAGGAACTGAAACATTTCTCAACATCATTTAAATATCTCAGATAATGCAGGACATCTCAAATCCATATTGGCATGTATTAGCTCCATCAGGCTGCCCAATCCCCTGGAGATTTCTGGGTACAGTTCTTGAATTTGTTTTGTAGTGGAAGGATGCTGAGCAAGGAAGGAAATTTCTAAATTCACACAGTGGAAAACTAGAGCATTAACAAAAACGAGTCTATCTTCAGGCTAGAAGGTAAAGATGGAGCCTGAAGAAAACAAGATTGGAAGAAAATCAGTTGTATTTAAACAAAAAGAACCATTGAATGCTGCAAAAATGTCCTATTAAATAAGGCAAATTGGATGAAAAATTTTAGATAACAAATTCACCCCCCAAAACAGAAACTTCTATGTTTTTAAACCACGAGGCTTAAACAGCGGAATGTCTTTTCCCTTACAGAGTATGAAAGCTATGTCCTTGTATAACATATTGATTCTGTCCTTGCACTGCAAATTTATTTTAACTGAATCTGGCCTAATAACGAGACTACAGAAGCTCCTTTTATGGGCCACCCCACACATTTGGGGTACGAGTTAATTTCTGAAAATTGAGTGGCTTTTGCGCTTTGAAAGCTATAGAGTATTGAGAAATCCACATGAGGCTTGGAGATAGGACAGAAAACTTATTCAAATTCCAAACTCTTCTGAAGCAGCAGCTGATGGCCAAATGTCTACCCAGGGGTGTCTAAAGTGACACTACATGCTGACATTTAGCAGACTGAATCCCCTCCATTTTGTCTGACGTTCTGTTCAAACAGCACACAAGATACACTTTTTTCTTACTTCACCAACAAGAAGTAGCCATAACACCTAACATCTTGTTATATGTAATTTTCTATTTTCTATGGTTTTGTGTCATAAATAAAATAATAGGGGATATTATTGTCCCTTGAAAATTATATTCTTCATTTTATTATTCAAATAATTCCAGTTTGTTTTGTTAAAACACAGCAGTTGTGCTCTGTTGCTGGCCAGAATGTAAAGATTAATGTTGCATATTTCTGTTTCTATTTAAATCAAAGCATTATCCCTATAGCAACTGAATCTACAGCTTAACAGCACTGCACACTTTCTGCAGGGCGGTGAAAGCAGGACATAAAAATAGCTCAAAACAGCAACTAAAACCTCTGGAGAGATCTCATTTCAGCAGAGAAAATATTTGAACACAAATCCAGTTCCCTCAAGGACTCTGCTCTTCAAAGGAACTCAGATGATTTGAAAATAGAAAGAAGTTCCCTCTGAGACAACATATTGAGACAATATTGACAGCTACTGCACTTTGACAGAAATTATGTGTAAGCTACATCCCTGCCTCTTTGGCAATGCTTCACTTTTTCTGTGAGAGGGAAAGGAGACCATTACTGGTACATGCATGCACATATACGTGGTGTGTGAAGATCTAACTGTCCTGAAATATGGGGACCGGAATAGAATTCAGTAGTAGGTCACTATAAATTAAATGCAAACAAACAAACAAACCCCAGAAAAAACAAATTATGCCCTCCTTCCCCCTCCTTTCCCCAGTGCCCCAGAAATTTTAGAATAATCCCTAAACTAATCTGGAATACAAACTGCAATGATGAAAAAGAACTTTGCCTACAATACCAAGATCTATTTCTATGTTTTCCTGTCACCAGCTGCCATTCTAGTCTGCCACCTGCTTTCCAAATGTGCTCTAGATGCTGCTGGTGGTGGTTCACCTTGTAGACATGAAGGTGACTTAGCACAGCTGAGTACATTGCTGAAGCAAGGATTTAGGTGGGTGGATGGGAATGGGATGTTTCAGCCCACATTTATGCTTTTTTATGTCTTGCAATTTTGGTTTTGTATTGCCTCTAATATGCTCATAAGGGGAAAGATGACCATTATCCTTTCTTGTTCCTCAGAAAGATCAAATGTCAAGGGTTTAACACCTCTGGGAGGATCCTTCAAAGTGCAGCAGTTGTAACATGCAGTAGTGCAATGATCAGAAAGCAATTCTAAATTATGTTTTTTAAAGCATCCTTTGTTATGGTATTTAGGAGAATATAAATACACTCATAAGGGGAATGGGGAGCAATCTGCGTGCTAATATTGGGGTCAATTTTCCAAATATCAGTACAGTTTACTAGCTTTAGAAGCAGCTTTTTGTACCAATTTTCTTACAGTTGAAGATTTGTGTCACAGGCAGCAAAACCAATTACCATATAATTCTCTCAGTTAGTAGATTGGTTTTAGTTTGACAGATATGCAGATGTTTTTCTTCATAGCACATGGAAGGACAGGTTTTTGGTGTATTAAGAAGCATCATACAGAGGCTCCACAGTGTGAAGCCTTTTTTCTCATTTACGACTGTCTTTCTATCTGCAATGTTTTCAGTCAGTATCTTAACAAGTTTTAAATCAGAACTTTTCTCTTTTTTAAAAATTTATGCAAATATGTGGAAATAAATGAACACATGTGAAGGCACATAAGGGGAAGCAAGGATAATTAATCGTGGAGATACTTTTAAAATTAAAGAATGTCATCAGCAAAGGTTTTACAGCTGCGTTATAAAGCATTTGAAAACAAAATTTATTACAATGGAAATGTTGACACTCAACAGCAATTTGGAACTGCAAATGTGCTTCCTCCTTCTGTACATACAGCCTGTGCACTCAGCTCCATCTACTCTAAGAGACAAGGCATGAAAGACCAGAGACTCATCTTTTGGGGTACCTCTCATGGCTACCCCCTCTCAGCCCACAGGTCAGCCAGGTGAGCAGCTTAGAGATGAACTGACAGACTTTGAACAATGTTTGGAGCTCCTACAGGTTTAAACTGGCTCAGAACTTTCTAATGTTGGACATTCAGTGGTTTATTCCACAAGGGGTTTTTAAATGGAAAATAGTAATTCCCAGGAAATCACCTATTTTTGCCCCATCAGTCACATTTGGACATTAATACAGGCAAGCTCTCCTCTTTTTTACTTTTTCTCTGCTATCCCAGCTGCTCATTTAGTTTTAAAAAAATGTTGTGCAACTAATTCTTCCCATGCATTTCCTAGTAAGTCTGGATGCCAGTGGCTTTAGTGGAACAGAACCAGCCCATAGAATTTTTTAAAAATATTCCCCAGAAATGGTCCTAAAATTATTTAATATTTTAAGATTAATGTGTTTGTCTAACTGAATGAACTTTCATCAGCTTCTTTCCTTCCTTCCTTCCTTCCCTTCCTTCCTTCC
>WBNO01008715.1:49672-166447 GCA_013400575.1 Peucedramus taeniatus
CTTCCTTCCTTCTTTCCTTCCTTCCTTCTTCTGTTATGAACACAATAAATTACCATAGTTATTGGTCTAAGGACAGTCTATACTGTGTCTAAAAACATATATATATAAATATATATACATATACTTACTAAACAGTAGAGCCACTTTCTATGCACTTGCCACCATTTCTGCATTTTATTAAACTGCATGGGGAATCTTTACATTGTCCAACACTGCGACCAGAATTGGGGTGTCCTTCTGGAGTTCCTGGTGATTTAAACCCTTGATTAAGGCTGGTGCGAACTTGAAGATCAAAAATGCAACCTCAAAAGAAGAAAGAAAGAAATTAAGTTTTAAACAGATAGCAAAAGTCTAAACAAACTGAACAAGAGAAGAGTCAACCCTGAGTGAATGGGTTCCTCCAGAATATCTTCAGTGAATGGCAATCATACCATCTACAGGAGATAAAGGTAGGCCAGATACTTTCTGTTCAGGCTAATGAGTGGATGACTAGAAATCCTTCATTTAATGGTGGCTAAAACAAAAGCAGTAATTTCTTAAGGAATAGACAGAATATAAAGTCAGTGACTAGGTGCAATTTTGTGTTTACACACTCATGCTCTTACAGGAATGTGTCTATATCAGATAAAAAGTCACAAATCCCCCCAAAAAATATAAAACACCAAAAAAAACAACCAACCAACCAACCAAAGCCCCAAAACCCAAGGAAAAAAAAAAAAAGAGAAGAACAGACAGCAAGAAATCTGCTTAATATAGAATATAACAGAATCCAGATGGCACCAAATAATATAATGCAAGCAAGGAATGTGGACTCGAATTTCCATAGGCTGAAAAGGACCCCTTCAGGTAATGACTCAAATTCTTCCCATCTCAAGTGAATGCTTCAGTCCTTGGTACATGCAGATCATATCACACATGGCATTTTAAGGCTGATGTAGAGTGCTTCTTCAGGCCCTTAATCTCATAAAATATTTTTTAAAAATAACATATACTAGTAAGGTAAATACTTCTGGGCCTGTTATTTGGTCCTCTGGCCAAGTGTCACAATTTTATTATCAAACTTTTATTACTTTCCAGATCAGTACAGCTGCCTGCAGACTACCACTGGGAAATGATCCAAAGATTATTCTAAGTCCCTGAACACACCATAGAATTGTTTAGGAAAACAATAATTGTCAAAAATATTTGTCAGGGAACATTGTAATAATTTATTTGTAAAGATGATTGAATGCCAGTGCCTGGATCTATGCTCTGATTTTTTTAAAGTTTCATAATCCGTTGGTATCCCAAGAGAAAGGAGGAGCTAAAGCGTCAGAGTGAAGCAGAGGTTCTCCCCACTTGCTACTTCCCAGCAGGTCCTGCTTAGCCTGTGAGCTATCCAGGGACTGCCCCTTTGGAGAGTCTTTGCTCTTCCTGGTGGTGTCACAGGATAGTCACACTTTTGAGTCAGGCTGAAGTCACCAGTATTTCTGGGTCATGTTTATGGCTCCATGGGCTTATTTCTATACTGCAAAACTGAAGATGATGCCATGGAATATATTTTTTTGGATCAAATCCTAAGTGACTTTTCAAAATATACCTCAGCATCCAAGTGATGTATAGTCACATTTAAAGGTAGCCTTAAACATTTTTGAAATTTAATCCAGATCTATGCAGAAATATATATAAAATTTCAAAATAAAAATCAGGTTTTAAACCACGTTAGTTAAATCAGTACATAAATGTATTTGAAAATGCTCAGACTTTTCTAAACCTGATTTATAAAATTTAGCTGAGACATAGTGAATTCCTACAGTGCCTGAAATCACAAGAAGAGTTGGTATTCAGCAGTGCATACCAGAGGCTCTCTGCTTAGTATTAGAAGCAGGGAAAGGATATGATATGGAGATTGCAAGTAATCATTACACTGATTTTAAAAGCATCACTTAACATGAGTTTTTGGACGATTCACTGAAATCACAAAAGAAGTAGACTTGCATCTGAAAGACCCAATGAATGTACAATGTGATTTTTTCATAGTTACATTTTTTTTTTTTTAACAAAGCATAAGTAATATCTACAAGCAAGATAACTATTTTAACCATAGTTTCATGATGTTATTGAAAGTAGCTTTCTTAGGCTATTTCCATATTTCACACATTTTGTAGCTCTGTCTATATTGACACGTAATTGTAAATTCAGAAACTCTTAATAAGTAATTTAAAAATAACCTAGTTTGATGATTATTTGCAATCTTTTTATTATTGCTGCTTTGCTTTTTACAGGGTTGTTTTTTTAGGCCGCCTTATGCTTAGTAAATCCTAACTAATGTTTCATCTCATTGTCAGTAGCAGATAAAGCATGTTCTGTTCTCCTGGGTCTTGCTGGAGTGCTAAGAAAAAGCAGCCCAGAGCTCTGAGTAAACAATGGAAAGCACAGTGAGTCCCCAAGGACTTGAAGGTCATCATGGAAAATAAACTGGCATTTGTGTGGATGACTAGTTTGAGTGTACCAACCACAGTTTAACTGTACCATCTAGGTTAGGAACAG
Source organism: Peucedramus taeniatus (assembly GCA_013400575.1). NCBI lineage: Eukaryota > Metazoa > Chordata > Aves > Passeriformes > Fringillidae > Peucedramus > Peucedramus taeniatus. Next base: position 52,202 of record WBNO01008715.1, read on the forward strand.
TTCTTGAGCACTGGTAAACAAAGCATGTAATAGGTACAAGAGTGTTTTGGCCCAGCTAAGTTCAACTGAATCTTTTATTTAATGAGTCAGAGCAGCAATTTGAGCCTGTTGTAGCAAGCACTATGCAACCTTCAGCAGAGGGATCAGCTGATGCATGTGCCTTGTTTCTGACCTGAATTTCCTTAGCTCTGCCAGTTCTGGGCCCCTTTTTATGAGAGATTGCCAACTATTCTGAATAGTGGAGAGGTTTCCTGACAGAGCCAAGTTTGCAAGAGGAACTTGAAGTTCCCGACTTTGTGAGTTAAACTTGGCATGATTCTGAACATCAGAGTTTTATGCAAGTGAACAGAAATCAGACACCAGGACTGTACACTCACAGATGGTATACTAGCTTTTTGTCTGCAATCTTTTGAACTGTGACTTAGACCACACCTAGGCCTTTTATTATGGACCTTTTTTTACCAACAATTTATTTTATAGCTTTCACCCCAGTCAAGCAGAGCTCATAAACCACTAAAGAGCCACTAACAATGGATTAAGTAAACTTGAGGGATTATCATAAAATACATTACTTCACTGCTCAGCTTTACTTTTTGTTTATTTTTTCTGATATATCCTTATCACACAAAGAATTTTTCCTATAATTTCTTGCTAGGATCCCTTACCCACTTGTAAGCACTTGGTGCTAATTTGACTAAAAAGTACACAAAGCAGGCATTTTCAAGATGTACTGAAAGTGCAGCAAGAGAGCTGACAGAAATAGATACACTGATAAAATATTTTGTATCTGAACGCAGTACTGAATTTACAGACTTCTTAAATCCTACCTATCCTTAAATGTTTTGCTTTTCCCCTGTCTTTCTTTGCTGTTTGTGAGTAGTGGGATGTTGCAGTGTTGGTCTAAAAGATGGCCCTGACAGTCACTACTCAGGTCTTAGAGCTGTGACCCAAACACCCAGAGGGCCTGTGTGAATCATACAGCACTGACTAAAAGCCAGTTCAGAACTCACTTTCCTTCTGTGACATTGGTGGTGCAGGAACATAAAGACAAATAGTCTTAACCCTGGCAGGCTTGTAATGTATTCTAGCTTATTATGAGCTTAAACTTTGACTGAAAGGCAACATTTGTATCTATTTGGAACTCAACTGTGTTCTGGGTTTACTCTATTTTTAAAAAGTGACTGCAGTACCTGCAATTTTACTTACTTTGCAAAATCATTTATGTGAAGAGGTTGCTCTTTCAGCATGAAAAGAGGTTCTTCAACAGTTCAGCTTTGTGGTAAGAGTTTCTTTAGCCTATTTACTCCTCCTTTTAATAGTATTTGCTGTCAAACAACAGATTACTTCTATAGCCATGCTTCATCTTGCTTAGGAACAGGAACACAGGAACAATCAGTTGCTCTTCTTTCTCTGCTCCTCACATTTTTCTAAATGCAAGCTCTCCATCAGTTGGATCGATGGCTAGAGACTGCATCCTGCAGTCATGGTAGCACACAGCATGAAACATCAAATTCTCCCTTTTTTGTCCCTGACACCAGATTTTTCTCTGCCTCCTTCAGAGATGGAAGGGCTGGAAATTCAGCTGTAACTTCCAGCTTTTCCCAAATAATTCTGTCTCATTTTGTGTAGGTGAGTCATAGTGCTGAGTTGTGCAGACCTTTGAACCTGAATCAGTTGGTTTTATGCTCCCTTTTCAGATTGTCCATTAATGACCAGGCTGAGTTTCTTTGGTCACAAGACTTTCAGCTACCTAAACCTCACATTTGACTTTTTACAGCATCTGCAGTGCACTCAGAAAACTCTCAAGGTCCCTTAATTACACTGTTATAGGAAATGAAAAGAAGCTGAACACTTAAGTGAGCCATCCCACTTACAAAAAGCTCCTGTAATTTCCCAAGGAACCTCAAATTCAGATAAATGCAAAGAGCCTCAAAATCCACATGAACATGGCTGCTTCATCTGAGCTCTACCTTTACCAGTTTCTTCAGCTTCTCATAGGGACTAAATGAAACTTTGCAAATTGCTTACAGTACCATCAAACATCCTTCAGCCTTTAAAAAAAATCTCTAGGTGCTGATTTACACATTTTCTAAATTAAAAGTTTCACAACTTTTGTTTATTAAATGACAATTTATTAAAAACATTTGTTTTCAGTTTCCTCCTCCTGTGTGGAAATTACTTGAACAAGTGCTAAAGGCATGCAGGTCAGGGAGGAAATGGTCTGAAACTGTAGCTGTACAGAGTAAAAATCCTAAATTATTGCACATTGACACTGGGGACATTTTGTCTGCAGCAGTAAGGCTGGTCTCAATGTTTCTTCATCCAGTAGTGATTTCTTACAAAAGGAGAGGTACACTCTGGTATTAGAAACAAAATGGTTTTAATAAATCATGTCTTTAAAAGGAGCCAACAGCAGGGTTCCAAAAGTCTGCGTGGTTTAATCAACTATGCCCTAGATAAATTTATCTTGGCTGTCACTTCCAGAGTTTCTGTGAGATCCCTACAGCTGCAGTTTGGCTGAAGTAAAATAGCTCAAAATTTTCTTCACTGTTAGTGGTATTGCAGTTCCCACTCTGGAAAAAAATTATAGAGGTTTATTTCTTATCCTGAAGATCCTGAGAACTGGAATTGGGAAGATTTCTGAGCTGGAATAACAAATGAGATGCTGACTATGTAAGAAGACATTGGAGTAAATTGATCATAGGAAAGTGCAGAATCCTTGAAAGTCACTGTGCTCTGGAGAACAGAAACAAGCTGCTGCTGGGAACAGGAGCATGGAATTAATCAGTGAATATAATAGTGTTAATACTGTAAATGCTAGGGGACAAATAGAAATCTGTTTATGTGTTACATGTTTCCCAAAATTTTGCAGTAATACTTCTTTTTAAAGAGTGTGAAAAAAATCAATAAATAGTATGGTAACTAACAGTACATGAACTTTGTGGGTTTTTAAAAATTATTTTAAAATATTCATACTTATTCATACTGAGTTTGTAGAAATTTGGTCATTACAATACATTTGGAACATGAGGAACCTGGAAAACTCAAAATATTTGTGGTTAAAGTGAAACACTAGTGATTCCTGTTAGTCACCCCTAACATTAGCAGGTCTATAAAAATACCAAAAGTACTTCACAGTTATTGACCCTATTAAAATAATTGCACAGACATTATGCTTTATGATATGCCAATTTACAAGCTGCTAAGAGGCTATGAAAGGTATAACTATACAATCCATGCTTCCTGAAAAGACAGAGACAGATGAGATGTTAATTCATATGATGTTCTGAGTGAGAAGTTGACTGTATGATGTCAAATTGAATTTGAGGAAATTTCAGTGTAATAACAAAAAGTGAACTAATGGCTGGAAATAAAGCAGTTACATGGGCTTAATGGAAATGCTGTGTTTTAGTGCATTAAAGTGGGTTTTATTGCTATGCTTGCCTTTCATAACATACTCCCAGTTTCATAATTGAGAACTCAAACTCTGTTTTGCTATTGCAAAATGTTTTCTTTTAATTTGAAAGGCTTTCCAGTGCTTAAAATGAATTGAAATTTTGCCTTGTAAATATAATGAACATTGTTTCTTTGGAAGTAAAGAACAAAAATAAAGTGTTAGGAACAAGTCCTTTGCTTCATTGCTGGTCTGGTAGAAGTTGAAAACAGATTAATAAAGCTTCAATATCAGTTTTGAGGTAAAAATTATTATCTGCTTGATAAGTATTTGCAAAAGGAATTAGCTAAGTCCTGTCTCAAGACCTAGATCATAATGTCCAGGAAAAAAAAAACACACTTCTATCGGAAAGAAGTTTTCAGCATGAAAGCTATTACCCAAACTAGCACTGCCAGTCACAGTGGGAGAAGAATTTAAACTTCTTCAGAGAAAGGAAGTCCTTTTGAAGTGATGCTGTAGAACAGGGATATATAAGAAGAGACTACATGGCAAACATTGCAATGGCAAATTTCCATTTTAGCAGAAACAGAAAATATTAAAATTATTTAGCAAAGCCTCTTTTTGCATCATCTTAATTATCTTAGTTTCTTAGTTATCATACTGAAATAATGAAAAAGCTACAGGAAATTCAGCCAAGGAAATTCTAGTTTGTTTCCTGATAAGACAGAGATTGTTTCAGTTGCCTATGAAAGAAAGATATACAGTCTGATGCATATATTGAAAGGAATTAAAAATGGTGCAATCTTTACCTTGAAAGCCATTCTTAAATCTGGGTCCCCTTGGTAGGAGTTCTGGAGCATACTCACGATAGCCTCCTAAATAAAACTCACTGAAGACATTGAGTCCAACCAGCCTCCCAGGAGAAGTGACAGTTTTATTCTTCTGATCATCCACCTTTCAATGAAATATTAATACTTGTTACAGCAAAGGGATTTGCCTTTATTTAGGAACTCCTAGTGAAGAAAATTCTCCCAGCTTTATAGGGAAGCATACAAAAAAAATTTAAATTTTCCATGTAAAATGTGAAAAAACACAGAGAACACTTCCATCTAAAGGCAATCCATCTTAAGGAATTACTTTTTTACCTTCAGCCAGCCTTTCTGGAGATTTCTGCCTAGATGGATGACATGAACACTGAGTGTCAGATCAAGTGGTTTGCTAATGATTGTTGCTGTGCCAGAACCTAGATTGTAGCTATATACCACTCTCCCATTACGGAGGCCTAACTCCAAGAAATCATCTCCATTAAGACCTGAAAAAACAAAAGAAAGGATAACTACTTATTCCAGGACTTAGTGAACACCAGTGTGTAAAATATACTTCAAATCCACAGAGAAATTAGCAGTTTAGCAAAATTTTAGCCAGGAAGCTTATCAGTTTACTGTATATTTCTAATATCCTCTGTCTAACTTAAGACTATTTCCAGTATTCTTGTGTATTTAAAACAGAAACTGCAGAGATTTTAAACATTTATAGTATTTTTGACAGAAGATTTTTTTCATAGTACAGTTAAGTGAGTGATATCCACAAAACTTGTCAACCCTTCAACTCTGGTGGATTTAGCAGCAATTGCTGTTCCTTCCCCCTCAGAACATGAACAAATTTTCAACCAAAAAAAACCAAAAAAACCAAAACAACCAAAAAGCAAAAAGCAAAAACAAAACAAAACAAAACAAAGAAAAACCACACAAAAAAAAAAAACAAAACACACACACACAAAAAAAAAAAAGGTACTTCCAGAGCCTCAAAAGCAGAGGACACTTGCTGCTCTGAGGCAAGGGGAGTAACAGGGACATGGTTCTGAAGAAGCTCCAGCAGTTTCCATCAAGCTCCTTCAGCTGCCCTTGACTCAACAGCGCCTGGAGATTTTATTGCACCTGCCCCTGATTTAGGCAGCTCTACGATGTTCACTGATGGAAATTCCTTGCTCAGCCAAGTGCTTTAATTCTTTAAGCCTTCTTAACTTTCAGGTTAGAATTGATTGATTTGCTGGTTTGCAGTAAATAATTTAATTTCTTTACATTTAGGCCTGCATGCTATAAGTGGTGTTTGTGCTCTTGGTAACTATGGTGTAAAATCTCATTTGAAGGATTTTAAGTCTGACATAAAGCCCATGAGTAAGAGTTCAATTCCTGGACCTATTCCTGGTCATGCAAATAAACACATTTTTACACTGTCATCTTTGAAGAGCATTCAGTCTCCTCATGCAGGCAAGGGTGGAATCACCACTGTTGAGAGAAAACCTGATCAACTTGTTTCTTTTTATGAACCCCAACCTTTCTTTGTTTATGGTAAAAGAACCAGGATACAAACAATGGTGAAAGTGAAGAATGTTCTCACTCCTGCCTTAGGATGTCCTGAATTTAAATTCAAAGCCATCCATTTCTTTTTACAACTCTCCTGTGAATTCAAGCAATTCAGGGCTCAATTTCATGCCTGTACGCAGTATTTTATTGGATATTTTCTTCTGGTTTCATAAGGCTGTCTTGTTTTGTATTTGTTTCGGGGAAGGTTTCTTCCTGTATTTGTTCCTCCAATGTCACATGGTGGCCCTTATTTAAAATGTGTGTTTTGATGCCCCTGTCTCAAATGCATGGGAAATTTTTTTCATTTGCAAAAGATAAAGTAGGCTTTTCCCCAGGAAACAATGCTCCTTATATTGTCCTCCCACTGAAGCTCTGCACACAGCTGCTTCACAGACAAAACTTTCATATTCCCCTTATCTCATATTCTGGAAATGAATCTGCAGCATACTGTGCTTTTTCTATACCGGAGTTTCTTTTCTCTGTAGAGTTACTATTCTGATGCAATAAGAATATATACAAAAAAGAAAAGTAAATCCTTATTCCAAAGAAAATAAATCCACTGCCTCTGTAGAAAGTGTGCAGCTACATTCAGTTGTATAGAACACAAACACTATTCATTTTTTATTACAATGATTTGGTCATGATTTATTCATAACTGAAGGAAATCCCATACTGGCACATTACCAGTGAAGGACTTCGAAACTGAAAATATAAATTATTTTTTAAAAACCTTTACTAAGGTTTCTATTTTCAGCAGTGTCTAAAATGTACTTATGTTATTTGACCAGCAAAACTAAGGGAAGCACATTAAAGACAAACTGTTATTTAAAAGGGTTTCTGATTTTTTAAAATGTTTTTTTAGAATTAGAGTATATTAAAGAAAGGCAATAGTGTCAGCACTCTACAAAATTGACTTGATAGTGAAGATAATCATAGAATCATAGATTGTTAAGAGGTTAAAAGGGACCCTACAGTTTATCTAGTCCCAACACCCATGCCATGGGCAGGGATACCATCGACCAGATCGAGTTGCTCAAGGTCTTATCCCTGGCCTTGAACTCTGTCAGGGTTGGGGCAGAATAAAATAATGTTAATAGTCTGCATAAATGAGACAGCTTTTGGCTTTAGTTATGTATTGGGACAGAATTTCAGAGTAACTCACAAAAGGTTAGCTATGAAAGTGATGCCTGTGGTTTGGGCAGAGACAAAATTGAAGGGGAATCAGGTAGGGTGCTGCAAGAGCATGTCAACTACAAGAAATGGGATGAAATGGAGAAAGGAAAAAATGCAAATTAAATATTAAAAAGTACTTCCTTGCTGGAAGATCACTGGCTGTGAAAACCCTCATGCTTCTCCTGTTGAGAGTGCTATTGTTCAACACTCAGTAAATTGTTAAAACAAGAGCATTTTTGTGAAATAAGTGGCATTCACTTGGTAAGAAACTGCTTTTGTTGTTAAAATGTGGGACGCTCAGTCTCCCCAACCATTTAAATGAAGGAGAAAATCACAAATTATCAACAGCATTTTACCATCACCTCACTGTTCTGTGTTTTTTGAGCCTTGCCCTTGGCAGGTGCCCACCCGTTGTTCGACATGGGGATGCAGAAAGGCCTGACTGCTGTACCACGGTGTTCACACACACACCAGTGATATGCAAAGTAATAAAAAAGCAGGTTTCTGCCTGGCAACTGCATAATAAGCCCAGAATGCTAGTACTCTCATTAGTAAAAATGACACCAGTGAGACTCTTTTTTAAAAATCCATTCAGCCAAATATCATTCCAAGACCTACATTCCATAATGACTTCTGACAGTACAGGGCACAACCTGCAGGCAGGCCTTTTTGAGACAAATTTTAGTGCGATGTATCTTTCATATTTAAGCAAATTTTTTTTTGGTGTTCTCTTTTGATTATTGTAACTGAAAAAGAGTCAGATTATTTCATACCATTGGTGTTCTACATTTCATATTTCCATTTTCTCCATCCTGAATAAAGACAGTGAACTAATTGGTATAATTTTTGTTTGGTTATATTTCCTCCAATTGGAAATGTTTCAAACAGGTGTTTGAAATTAAGTTCCCAATGCTGCAGAAACATGTCTGAATGTGGTGGCTCATTCTTGTCGTTGAAAAGAATGTTCTAATGATTTCTTTGTGCTCATATTACAGCAGAGTTTCTTATAAAAATTTAATGATGCGGACATTGGCTTTTGAATGCTGTTTTCGGAATGATTAGATGGAAAGGTTTTAAGTAATTCAACTCTGTGCACCATTTCTGCTCAGCTACCCAAAAAAGAAAGACAATATTTCATCAATCCACAAAAATAAATAATAGCAAGTGAAAGGAAAAGCTGCCTGTGGGTGAATGGCAACTGTCACAGGAATAAAATGTGACATGATGAGAGTTCTACCTGGATGCAGGTAAAATAATGTGAATGTAGTTCAGTTAGCAGGATCAACCAGGTTTGACCATGTCTTTTGCTGAAGTTTGGGAAAAAACTTAGCAAATTCTGATTTCCACACAGATAGAAGCAGAGCTAAGTTTTGAGTTTAAATCCATTCAGTGTGGTTAATATCAATTTGTGTTAGGCTAATTTGGGTAATCAACCTGATAAATTAAGTACCAGGGTCTCATGGCACACTAAAGCACAGTTGATCAGCTGAGCTGCACTAGCTAAATTTGACAGGATTTTTGCAAATGAAAAGTAGCAGACTTAATTATGTCATAGTTAAACTGGTGAGCTGTTCTACACTAGCAAGTTTTCGTTTGCATTGCAATACACTAACAGTCTGACTCCTGCAAGCCTGCCACAGGGAGAAAGAGGAAGAAGCCTCAGAGGGTATAGGAATTTAAGTAAAGAAATTTAATAGAAAGAAAGACTTAAGAAAATATCAAATATATTAACATAGCAAATGAGGTATCCCCTGTATCCTACTGATGTGATATACTGCAGTTGTTTTGTTAGACATATATGTAACTGCATAATGCCTCCCCAAAATTGATTTGTAATAATGCATTTTGGGAGCTCAGTATCTTAAACAGCAAATAATAATTTCTTCCCTACTTCCTCCTTCTGAACCATTGAGTTTTTGATACTGTTCAGCATAAATGTAAGGTTCCTGTAGGTCAAGGGCCATATCTGCAAAACTTGTGTGATATTTCAGATATGGTAAAAGATCTACTAAAGTAGTTTCTACTATCATACCTAATTCACTCTCCTATTGTCATGGGTTTAGACCTAAGACACATCATCCAACCTCTCTCCGAGGCTTCAACAATTCCATAGGACAGCTCCAAACCCAAAAGATAGGTCATACTCCAACTGCAGAAATGATTAAGATAAAAAATAAGTTACTTGCTTCTTATGAAGTATCTATGACCTATGACTGTTTTATGTCTGCATCAAATGATATAAAAAATTTCTAAACTTTCATTAGTATTATGGCTTCTGTTTGGAGTAATGCTGAGATGGGCAGAACACAGGTATTGTTACCCATGCCACGCTGATGCCATGCAGGCTGCCACGGAGGGGGGCTGTGGAGAGATACCTTAAGTACTGTTAAAATCTTAGTACAAATACTCTAAGTAGATCTACATAACCTGCTTCTCAACTGTGCTAATCAGACCAAAAGCTGAACGCTTTGCTACACAGACTTTAGCTAAACTTGCTCGTGGCTAGCTTGGGTTAACTTGCATTGAGAGATCTCAGGGTTGAGGGTTTCCTATTTTATGTAAATAACATAGAGTTCAATGATCAATAATGAAATTTATGTTATCAACTAAAGAAAGGGAACCTTGATCTTCTGGTTTCCATCTATTTTGTTCAGAAATACACTACCTCAGTTTAACTGTTGACTTCAATTACTGGAAGCAATTATATTTTTCCTTAATAAAAAGAAACATTTATACAACCTGATAGATTACTCTGTCTTTACAAAACAATACAGTTTTGAAGAGATTATTTTCCGTCTAATGACATTATATCTTAAATAGAATAAAAAAAACCCTGTGCATATTTTTATCCTATTTGTTCAATAAGAATGTGAAAGCTTGTAAGGATAAGTGTTACAAATAAAGCCTACCTTGGCCCTTTTGTCCAGTGAAAAAGATCAGGTTATCTTGTAAAGCTGAGTGGTGGTTTGCCAACTGAAATTTCAAGCGAAATTCGTAGTAGAAGGTGATATTTGGGATTGTAGAATAAGCTAGGAATGAGGTGTAGCCAAAGACATCTGTGCCACTGAAACTTGGTTGAGTAATATTAATAGCTGGATTAAAAAAGAATAAATTCAGTGTTAGGGCAAAATGGTCAACACAGACTTATTTTAAAAAATGAATTATTGGGAACTACTGCCATCTCCTGGATTCTAGGTAACATCGCTACAAACAACAGTAATATTTAATCAAGACTCAGACACACAAAAGAAAATACAGAAAGAAATTTTCCTGTTACAAGAAATGCCATCTCTGACTGGCATTTGAGTGAAAGTGAGTACAAGGATGTGCTGACGAGGTTATGGAATGATAATTCTTCACAGGTAGAGGAAATAAGAAAAAGAAGCATCATAAAAGTATGATTTTGCAGCACCTACATGAATTACAAATAAAATCAAGTCTCTACAGAAAACAGAGCGCTGGTGCTGAATACCCACATGGCTCCTAGGGCTGGCATCCAGTAGCTGCAGTCAGTTCCTGGAGCTGATGCTCAGGGATCACATAATGCTTGTACTGGCAACATGGTTCAGTAAAAACAGGAGAAAGAGGAATGACAGCTTAATCCTGAAAGACTGGTATGGGACTAGATTTGAAAGATTTGAGCAGTTACCGCTGACAAACCTGTGCACCAAATATGACTGGATACAGCTTTATTAATGAAGGCAGTATGAGGGACTGGGGGAGGAAGGAATATAAATCTGCACCATGCACAAAACAGATGGGGAAACACAAGTAAAGGATTATAATACTCCCCAAGTAAATCTATATTAGCCTAAGTATATCTAAGCACCTAAATGCTTACACGGGGTGGGAGAAACAACAACAGGTAATTGTGAAAATGTCATCACCACCTCTGGAGTGTGGAATCTGTTTCTAAGTCTGCAGCCTGGGAAACCTGCCATATTGGCACTGATGTGGCAGACATTGCCTTGGTACCTGCATCTGAGAAAAGGTGCAGAGAAGGTGCAGACAGGCATGGCAAACCTTTTCTAGCACAGACTTGGAGTTTTCAGCAGTATAGAGTGCACTGTCCCATTTATTAAGCACAACTCCACACGTGTGGCACATTATGCTTTGTTCTTCATCTTAGATGGGAGCCAGGAAATTTCCATGTGAAACAGCAGTTTTGTCCAAATTAGCAGAACACTGGAAATGAGTCTGACAGAACACAACCTCAAGCCTCAGACCTCTGTGAGTCATGGGCTGCATTGGAGGCATGCACACAACTCCCCCATATTTAAATCTGATGGTTTCAATCCACCCATATTCCCTTGGATTACTTGAATATGACTGAAGGACTCTCAAATTCTTTATTTTTGTGAATTCAGGAAAATATGACACACAGACAGCTCCTTTGATGCAAAGTATTATTCTTCTTTTTCTTCTTTTCGCCCCCTTTTTGTGTCTTTACGTTCATTTAATAAACCACAGAATATTTAAGAGACAAGAAGATTTTAAAATAAAGGAGTCCTTTGTGTTTATTGTCTTTTCCTGCTTTGCTTTATAATGGGAAAAGCAAATGCTCTCATGTACCTTCACAGAGCCAGGTAATTTGGTTTGCTGGCAGAGATCACTGAAGAGTCCGTTCCTGACAAGTTATGCCCAACAGGGGATAACTCTTTATCCCCAGGATGAGATATGCCATGGTCTCAGCTGTTGCCTTGGAGCATTCTAAGTGGGGAGTTATTTTCTTGTGTTTCTACTTGATCCTTCCAGTATTATATATAAAGCTGGATTAAAGATTGACAAAGGGCCTCCAATGCAAGAAAGCCACCGACCTGTTGGAACAACTCCAGAGGAGGCCACTAAGTTGATCACAGGGCTGTAACACCTTTCCTATGAAGACATGGAAGACTCAGAGAGAGCTGGGGCTGTTCAACCTGGAGAAGAGGTGGCTCTGGGGAGACCTTGTAGCAACCTTCCAGTACCTAAAGAGGACCTACAAGAAATCTGGAGAAGGACTGCACGAGCACCATATGGAGCTATACCTCCATCAGGCATGTGGCCCTGAAGGGGAATAAAACTTTTTAAGGCAATAGGAGTCCCATGGGCATTTTTAATGGACACCATGACACACTATTTTGGTTTACTTATTCACAGTTTTCTCCACTGTACTGAAGAAGTTTCTCACACCTAGTAGAAGTCAGATGCAGTATCTAATTAACCAGCTTATCCTTAGCAGGTAGGCACATGTTTGCAAATAGTCCTCCCTATGCTGGTCTCTTGATAGTAAAATGTATTTAGAGATGTTAATTAGTAATGAGTCAAAAGCTTATATTTCTGGCTTACTCAATCTATTTAACTTGACAGCTATTCCATATTTTATCTGTTTCTGAACTGCCACTATAGATTTTATACCACATTTCTAATCATGTTTCTTCTCTACACCAAGTATTGTTTGTCAAGAGATCTTTATTCCAATCACATAAAAAAGTGAAAGGTCATCAGTAAATTGCATCAGTCTTTGAGATTCCTTTCATGCAATGACCTTCATTAATTTGATTTTAATGCAGACTAGTTACCATACTTGCACATATTTTTAACTTAAAAATTGAAAGAAAAAGTAATAATTTTGTATGAAAAATACAGTGATTGGCAAAATCATGTGAAACAAAACAGCTCCCCCTTTCTTTTTATTCTCGATCTTTTAATTATAAAGCTATGGAGACAAGGCTGCAGAAAATTGCATAATCTTTTCTTTGGAACACAGTCCTTCTAAACAGTATTTGTAAAATGTTTGAGGCTGGTTGAATTAGCAGAGGGCAGAGCTAACCTCATTGGATTATTTTTCTTTTCTAGTCTGGACATCATCCAAACTGATTTCTACTCTTTCTCTTGCAGTGCAGTCTGAAGTGGTAAAGAGCAGAGATGTGTCCCAATGACTTTGATTATGAGCCTTGCTTGCACACTCCAAATTAACACTGTGACTAAAATACACATTGCTCTGACAGAGTACTGAAGTCTTTTATCAACTTTTTGTCCTTGATCTTGTCCTGTGTCTCTCTGTCAGTTCTATGTCATTAATCATTCTGCTTTTCTGCATTCCCAGTATTGAACAAGTAATAATGCATGATATGTCCCATTGACTCACAAATAAATAATGACAAATTATCCCATTATATAAACATATCAATATGGTTGACTACTTACTTCCCTAATATTGTATATCTCATCAGAGCTGAGCACAAAAAATAGGAGTTAAAAAAAATCAACTATACTTTGGAAAAAAATCTTGACAAAGTGAAGAGAATAAAGTGATAAAGAAAAAAGAGAATAAAGGTTTCATTATCTTTGAATTTTCTGTTACAAGTTAAAAGTAATGTTCCTTTGGCATTGACTGGCAATACATCTCAGACCACAGCTTTAAAATACATTGCGAAAACCAAGACAGATTAAAAGAATAGAAAGAGATAAAGACTTCAGGCTACAGAACTGCCATCAGATTATACACTTTTTTTATATTACTACTGACTAACTGTGAACAGTTACCATCTCGGTATCTGGCTCCAGGATCAGCAGCCATATACAGTGTGGGAGGAATAGTATAGAGTTCTCCTAAAGATCTGTTCATATTTCATAGAATCACAGAATTTAAAAATCATCAAGGTTTGAAGAGGCCTTCACAATCATCCAGTTGAGCCAAAAACCTGGCACCACCATAACTGTCATATCCCCAAGTATCACATCCAGATACCTCTCAAATGCTTCCAGAGATGGTGACTCCACCACCTTCCTGGAAAGCGTATTCCAATGCCTAACCACTCTTTCAATTATATTTTTTGGTAATATCTAATCTGAATCTCCCATAGTGCAATTTATGGCTATTTCCTTTTGTCCTGCCCCTTGAGACACAGCAGAAGAGACTGACCCCCACCTCACGACAGCCTCCTTCCAGGTAGCTGCAGAGAGCAATGAGGTTTCCCCTGAGTCTTCTCCACACTAAACAACCACAGTTCCCACAGCTGCTCCTCATAGGACTTGTTTCCCAGACACTTCAGTAGCTTCATTGTCCTTCTTTGGACACTCCCCAGACCCTCAGTGTCTTCTTTGGTGAGAGGCTCAAAACTGAACACGTCGTTTGAGGTGTGACCTCACCAGTGCTGAGTACAGAGGGACAATCGCAGCCCTGGTCCTGCTGGCCACACTATTGCTGATACAGGCCAGGATGCCACTGACCTTCTTGGCCACCTGGGCACACCTGGCTCATGTTCAGCTGCTGTTGACCAACAACCTCAAATTCTTTTCATTTGAGCAGCTCTCAAGCCAGTCTTCCCCAGGTGATACACAGGGCTGTTGCAAAGACAAATTATTTGCAAAGACAGTATTGAAAAAAGAATGGAAATTACTACCGAGTGTTGTACTTTACAGTCTTCCTAGCTGTGTTGGGTTGACCCTGGCTGGACAGCAGGTGCCCATCAAAACAGCTAAGTGACTCCCCTCCTATGGCTTGCGATAAGGATGGGGAAAGATCACTCACCAGTGTAGCAGGGCATCCCACCCTGTGCCCCCTACTTCGCCCCAAACTTATCTATTGTTACTTAACCTGTCAGGTAACTCACGCAGGACAAGCTGTCTTGTAGTAAGTTTTTTTGTCACCATGGAATTAACACTGGTCTGGCATATCCCACCTGACAATAAACATCTTCATATTGAAGGGAGATCTGGGAAGATAAGCCAGATTTCTGACTGACAGACACCTCAGTTTACAACTATATAAGTCACACCAAATTTTCACAAAGCAGAAACCCATACATTTTCCTGGAAATGTGTGGAGTTTCTCCCATGAGTCTGAATACTTCACCGTTACTCCCCAGGGATTAAGTTAAGGAATATGTGCACATTATTGTCATTTCAGTGGTAAATTACATCCTAATCAATACTATTTATTTTGCTAGCTTTAATATAGCTATATCCCTTGATATAGTGCACTGTTTTATGTTATGCTGTAATCTACAAGTAGTTTTGTTTTATACTGTGTAGCAATTCTGATTATTTATTAATTAATTTTATTTATTCTTATTTATTTATAAGATAATCTCTTATCTGTTGTCTATTTAATAAACAATTCATTTTTATAAATAGATCTGGTTTGCCATAGTTAGAACTTGTGGGCCAGAATACTTCCTTAAATTTAAGCTTCTGCTGAATTCTGAGGCTAAGGTAGGCTTGTTTGCTCTCATCTCATGACAACCAGTTGCTGTCATGTGCAAAACAGGCTTGACTTGGGGTAAATTTGTCAATCAAATGAGTGTAGGGTAATGAGAAATAAAACCAGTTCTTAAAATATTTGCCCCCTCTCTTCCTTTCTTCCCGGGCTCAACTTCACTTCTGAATTCTCTGCCTCCTCCCCCACGACTGGCACAGGCTGATGGGGTACAGGGAGTGTGGATGAGGCCTCTGCCACTCCCTCCTCCTCAATAAAGAACTATTCATACTCTTCCGCCATTCCAGTGGGGGGTCCCTCCCATGGGAGTCCTCCATGAACTTCTCCAACGAGAGTCCTTTCCATGGGCTACAGTTCTTCACAGCATGGATTTCCCACAGGGTCACAAGTCATAAGGCCATCAAACTGCTCCAGTGTGGGCTCTTCTCCTCATCAGTCCACAGGTCCTGCCAGACCCTGCAACGGCGCAGGCTTCCCGTAGGGTCACAGCCTGGGATTCTCCATGGCCTGCAGGTGGATATCTTCTCCACTGTGGCCCTCCACAGACTGGAGGGGGACAGGTGCATCACCATGGTCTTAACCATGGCCTGCAGGGTAACCTTGCCGCACAAACCTACTTTTCTTGCTGGAAACTCTGGGAAGTCCAAGGAGGAAAAGATAAGGGGTGCTAGAGCTGCAGGGTGGTGCAATGCCAGCTGAGGGTTCAAGGTGGTAGTAAAATACTCCTGATGTCTGGAAGACTGTTGTATCACGAGTTAGTGATCCACTTCACGAGTCATTCAGGTGTATGACTTTCCCTCCCCACCTCCAGGACTTATGGATTCCTTTTATCTGCCTTGTGGCCTCAGTAATCATGGAGTCATCAGTTCTACTTTGGGAACTGAAATTTGAAATAAAAAAAGTGATTTCACTGCTCAGAGATGAAAATATGATTCTGAAAACCAGCTAGTACAGCAGTGACATTAATAGTGTGTGAGTGTGCCTATATGTGTTTTTTACAATTTTTATGACATTTGTCACATTGGAGGCGTGGGGGAAATTACGGTCCAGTGAAAACAAAATAACCCAGAAAATAAATTCTCTGAAACAGTTAGAAGAGCAACCCTGCAGATTTTTTTAGCTGAGGAAATTCCCTTTGGGCATCTGCTGCCACCAAACTGCACAGCTCAGTCTGCAGACCCAAACAGCTCTGAAGGTGACATTGAGTGCCAAACATAGCTGCACAGAAACAATTCACTTGCAGGCTGATTTTCACTCCACAGAACTTGAAGCAAGTGACTATTCCCACTTTAACACTTTGAAATTAATTTTATACATGGGGGAATACATCCCACAAAAAACCTGCTGGAATTCCTGGGGCTGTGAAACGTTACCATAAGTGTTGCTTAGAAATGTTTCAAGGAAGAATCTTACACATTGCTGTGAATGACCCTTTTCAGGGTGTGTTTGCTAAATACAGTGTCACAGTTAGGACTCTGCTTCACGTTGTCGCATATGTGAACATATGTGAAATTAAACCACTGAATTTTGGTCTAAAACACTGCAGATGACACAATTACTCAATTTAGTAATGCACACACCATTGAAATCCTTCTCCCTTTAAATCTGTGTTTGTACTTACAAGGTATTTGCCCTTGATTCTCAGCTTAACAAAGGGTCTCATGTTGTGACCAACATCTTCCCAGAAGACCCCCGTTTCTTGTGTAACATATTATTACCAACAACACCAGGTGTACATTTCCAGTCCTGGTGAATGAACCATTCCTGCTTCACTTGCATTTAGGAGGCCATTACAATTCCCCAGTACAATGATACACTGATATTTACTATTTAAGAATTTTGCATCTTATATATCAAAATTTCTTGCACTCAGATATTTCAAACATACTGATCTTTTATTTTACAGACTGTATCAATCTCCTGTACAAACCAGGAAATGTGTCCATTTTGTGCTTAGATAGAAGTCTAAGCAAAACTAGGAAAAAAAAAAAGAAATAAAGGCTGGTTACAGACATGGTAGCAATTTATAAACTAATCAACTCTGTGATACTAAACACTGGAGGAGATATACAGTTGGCAAAAAACAAAATGCAAGCAACACTTTGCTAATTTAAATGTGAAAGGAAATTTATCAGACTAAGGGCTTGAATGCTTGCTGCTTTCACACAAATCTACTGAAAAGCTGGAGCTCAATAACTAGACTCAGTTTAAATGATATAGATCCCTTTATCTGCAGCTTAAAGAAGCAAAGTCACATGGGGGAATTAGTCAATCTGTCCATATAGACATAGTCTCTATAGTCTCACAGTCTCTTTTCCAAAGTCTTGGGTATCGATGGTGTACTCCTCTCCTTCCTTTCCCCCCACCCCAAGCCAGGTTGGAAATCACGGAGGCATTTAACTCTGCAAATCAACAGTCAAGTCTCACCCCATCCCAGGAGCCACCAGCCCATCACAGGCCCATCTCCATAATCCCAGAGGAGCACAGAGCACAACAGCAGACAGGACCCAGATTAAGGACTCAGAGGAAGGAACAACTTGTCCAGACCCTTCCCAGGGCTGTCAGGATACCTTCAGCCCTAGTGTCAAGGTGTGACACAGCCCATGATGAGTCAACACTGGATCACCTTTTGGACAGAGGGGTATAACTACCATGGTATGAAGACACATTATGGGATATAGGTGAAGAATATTTTGGAATAGCACGGGAGTGATGGGTGTCTAAAAGACAAAATTAGGTGATTTGGGGAGGAACAAGTGAGGAAAATAGAGGGATACAGAGACAAAAAGGGCCAGGCACATGTAAATAGATCAGAATGCTTGTCTGGCCATGTCCTCCACCTGATCAATGTGGCCTGTACTCTCTTCTGTTTTATATTATCATCCCCACTCCCCTCGGCCCATTATGCCACAGCTGTGTAGGTTCTTGAGAGACATTTCAATGTATAATGGTCAAATTGCAGTCAAAATAACATAGTCATCTAGTGATAAAAGCAAGAAAAATGTGTAGTGAGAGATAATGCATCTTGTTATGTATATTTGGAAAAATGGACATGCTTTTGAAAGCTTTTATTGATGTCTGAAACAAGGAGAGCATAACAAATAAACTCAGAGCCAATGTTACCAGCCTGCTTAGACTGAAGTATGCTTCATTTGATTCAGAAATATAAGAAAAGTCCTTGCTAGTCCCAGACCTTGTCTATTTTTCCATATTTATATAGGTTTGTCTAACAAAAGTTATCTGTCCTAACATTTTTGCCTCATTTGTCATATATACAATCGTCCTATAATTTTCTTCACTTTTTGAATGTTATGCATTTCATATAACATTATGTATTTTTAACTTGTCATGTCAAGCAATTTGGTTTTTCTTCATTTTTTCTATTTTTGTGGGGTTTTTTAAAAAATATAATAGTGACAGTAGTTTTGTTATAACTTTTCCTTACATATTGCTGTTGTTCTTAGCATGACTTCCAACCCTTAACGGATGGCAATTGGTGCTCTGATACGGGGAAGACCTGCATCTGTGGGCTCATTTATGGCTCTGTCCACATCTTTCTTTATCCTTACTTTGTCTTTTGCAAATAAACTTTACTGGTAGAAGCAGTCAAGCTGGCATGAAATTGCAATTCTATTTGGTACATTAGTTATATTCCTTTTATCAAATAATCACTGTGATATCTCACTTGTTGATGAAGACCAACTATTGTTTGATAAACATTTTGATAAACAGCTTCAGTGTTTCAGACACGAAGTAGCAAGCATTAGGTTATAATCTGAATAGTAGAGACAATACTATTGTGTATCTTAAACAAAAGATGATTCATTTTAAATGTGTGTTTCTATGCCTTAATTTTTTATGAACCATTTCTTTCTATTAAATTTATTATCTGGGACACACATTTTGTCATAGTAAACAATTAAGTTTGCCTTCTGCTTCTAAAATAATTCAAATTTTTCTATCATTTTAATTAGGCAATATATCATTATCTTCAAATATGTCCCAAAAGCATGGCTTTGATGCTGCTGGGGCTATCCATAAGGGATACATCCAGCTCCATGGCATTGTAGCTCTCTTTCTCCCTTCTTTGGTTTAGAAAATGTGATAAAGAGGCCTCTTGCAACTCATTTTAAGACTTCTGTCTGTGCTCAGTTTATTTCTATTCCTTCTATGTTGTTAAGATACAGTTCAATCAAATAATTTTTAATATTTCAATAATAGTTTCTTATGGTGGCAGCTGATTACCTTAGATTTGTACTCTGTCCTCCAAAGCTGAGTGTTCTTTCCCATTTTGCTTGCTTATAGTGATCCAGATAGTTTTACCTTTACATTCATTAAAATTAATTCTTTCTGAGCTTTCAAAGACTCCAGTTTTGTAGCACAGTCAAACTAATGAATTTCTGTACTTAATCTCAATTTAGTTGTTCAGTTTTTATGTACTCTCAATTTAGAGACAATTAAATACAACGAGTTGCAGAAGAGCCTCATTGAACAGCTACAGGGAAAAAACATTAGGTGATACTCAGTGTGGACAGATGTAAATTGGGGTAGATTACAGAAACAGTCCTAGCCTTAAATACAGAATAGTGGGCTCTGACCTCACTGTCAGCTTTCAAAGGAAGAGGTGTTGGAAATTTTAATAAGCACTTTCATGAATATGTCAGTGTACTCATAAAACAAGATGGAATGGGAGAATTGGTTAAGTAAGGGCAGAGAGTAGAACAGAAAAATGTCAGACACCACTGTAAAAAGGAGTGGCATTATCACATCTTGAATGCAGTACATTGAAACAGCTCTGGAGCCTCATTTTAAAGAGGATGCAGTGGAACTGAGAAGAAACAAAGAAATGCAGCTTGGACAACTAGAGATGCAGCAAATAAAGTCCCAGTGTATTGCTGGGATTGTAATTACCAAGAAATTATCATACGTATCATATACTCACTTCTATTTGCTATCAAGTATCATGGTTAGATAAAAACAGATAAAACATAAATGTTCATCCACTGAAAATTTTGGAAATAATAAAAATTAAATAAGACTTAAATATGTATATGATATGGTAAAAACCAACCTGATTATTGCTTATTTGAAAAGGTACTTCATGTGCACCACTGATAAGCTCAGAACCACTGATTATATTCTATATGTAGGTTTTTCAGTCATTACTTCTTGCTGCATTCACTGTTAGGGGAAAGAATACCTAGGATGTTCACATACAGGAATTTCTGAGCTAGAACAATCATTATAATCAATGCTCAAGGAATAAGTTCTTCCTTCGACAGTGTTAGTCAAAGTGACCTGTTTCCTTTGCTTTATTATTTTCACTTCATCCTGTTTCCTGTTTCATAGCAAAGCACTTAGTAAATTTTAAATTTTCCTTCGTTTTGAACTGAAAAGTTAAGCAAATTATGGTATATGGTGGTATTTTTACAATACAGAAAGTATTATTTATACACTGCTTTAATATGCAAAATGTACAAAGTAATGCTTCTGTAAGCAGACAAAAAATCTCGACAGGAGAAATTAATTTCTCCAAAGGAACTCTCAGTTGAATCTCTCAGTTTTTCTCCAGGTGATTTACTAAAACATCAAATGCTACCTGGTATTTTCCAGCTTCACTGAGTAAACTCCCAGTTTCTTTGATCCCTCTGTCTACCTTTCTCTGGCTGGGACTTTGATGAAACAACACGTGGGAAGGATGATCAGCTTAGCCTTTCTTTGTGTGTGATTGGATTTTGGTGGATTGGTGTTTTTAGCTGAGGAGGTGGCAACTTCCAGTGTTTTACCTTCAAAACATTTGACATGTTTATTACCACAGCTTCTATGAATGATAGAAACTATGACCAATGCATGAAGAAAATGTTTCTTACCATCACTGCAGAGGATGCCAGACCTTCCATATGGACACAAGCAAACAGCATCTCGCCTGGACTTGGGAAAACATGTAGCACCATTTCCACATGGATTTTCATCACAAGTTGCAAACTGGCAGAGTTTTCCAGTGTAGAGTTTAGGGCATTCACAGTACCAATTTTCTTCATCACTGACAAATTTAAATTAAAACAAACAAATAAACAAGTGTAAGTACAAAAATGCATTTAAAACAAGCAGAATAGGATTTACACTTAGACTAAATCTGTGACATTTGACTGGTTGTAATAGATCTCTGTTTTTACTAGTGTTCTTGGCATTAGACATGCCAGAATGCCTTACTGGAACTTGAGATGACAGTTTCTTTTGGGTTTAATTTGATTTTTTTTCCTTCTTTTGCTGGTGAAATATGTGACTTTTCTAATATCTCACTAGTTGTTTGTGCTGCTTCTTTCATAGCATATTCAAAATAACTGCTACAGAAGAACAGGTCTTCTATTATGTCTAAAAAATGAAAGTATGTGACAACAAAAAATGAAAGCTACTAGTTTATTTTGCAAATGGAAACATCATTTATATTTTCAGTTATACTGTATACAGTTTGTATGTATACAGTAGGATGCAGAAAATCCTGAAATCTGAACACTTGCAGTAGTGATTATGTTGAACTTAGAATAAACAGGTAATACCTCTGCTATCATATAACTTAGGATCTCAGTCACAGAAAGAATATTAGAATAGGGAAGGATAAAAATAAGTCATAATCAGTCTTGAGGACTGACAAAACCGACGTTTAGAAATGTACATATTCTGGTCGTACCAATTTTTTTTATAGTATTCAAAGGTAGCACAAGAACAGATATGGTAGGAAAACCAGTAGGAAAATGATATTTGTTAACAGGAAAACAAAAGAGTGCAAGACATTGCCATCTATCACTTATAATAAATATAATTTCACAAAAGGTCTTATTTGATTTTTTCCTTCTATTGTGGCTAAAAATAGATGACAGCTAGATAGGTCAGTTCATGTGGTTTCTCAGTATTTGTGTACATCCTCAGTATTGAACAGAAACATATCTGCCTTTTACTTGAAAAGGTCACATGTGCCCATGGGTATAAATGCAGAAGACACCATGCATGTTGCATCAAATCACACTCATGGTGGTTTTCTAATAATAGCATAATCATTAGGATGAGCACTGATAAGATTTCAAATACATGTGATTTCTAAAAATTCATTATCTGCTTATAATATCCATGCAATCAGGTTAAAGTAAAAAAATCTGGAGATGAAAGATCTCGTGTATTTTTTAAAAGAGAGAAATAATTTAGTCTTGTGACAGTCCTTGCTCATAGCAGTTGATTAGTGTGCTCCCAAACTGACCACCTGCAGAGCTGGGGAGTGAGGAGCTCAGCTTGAGAGGCTACCAGCATGAATCTCATGAATAATGCCTCCAGACACCTTTGCAAAAGAAAATTGCTATCAGCTGCAATAATAAATTTCTGTGTGTAGCCTATTCTATTTATAGATCTGCTGCAGACAGCATCAGAGGAATCTAAATGAGCTACTGGATTGATTTCATTCGTGCAGCATTGAGAATCCTGCTTTCAGAGGTTTTAATATAAACACTGCACAGTTCAGCTAATTAAAAAAAAAAGCATTATTAAACTGAATTATTCCTGGAAATCTACAATTGTTGGCGATGATTTTTAGTTATCAAATGTATTCAGTTTGTTTATAGAAGAAAAGATAAATCATCACTGCTGACTGAAATGGTGCTCTATAAACTCTTCTTGTTTCTTTCACTCCTTTTCTACACTATCACCTCGTATCTCCAGAATTATGATACAGGGGAAAAAAGTGTAGGGAAAATGAACTATTCCCTGACATTCTTATAATCCTCTGAAATGGTAAGGGACATATTTTTTATTACCACTTCCCATGTTAAAATATTCCTTTATCTTCGGTTTAGATATTAGATTGGAAAGAAGGTCACCAAGAAATATTTGCATGACATGGCATGGTATTGGTAATTCAGTAATACAATTTCTCTCCTTGAATCAATGTTATGTCAGTGACCTGATTTAATGGAATCAAAGTTTTCTATAAGATTGACAGCTTTGGGATGACAATACAGATTGTGGTAACTTATTTATTTTAAATATTGCACAATACAGAGGAGACTGGATTATAATACATTAGTAATCCAGTCACAGCTGTATTTAACCAGACGTTAAAACCCTGCTTTTGACTTAAATAAATTTTGTTTTTGAAAGAAAATATTATAATCCCTCTTTACAATGTGTCATAGACATCATCTGTACTCTATTGACACAGTGCTATGTTTGCCCAAAGCAGAGTATAATTTTCTATATTCATGTGCTTTTTCCATCTCTAAAGTGGGAGTACAATGAAAGCACATGCCCTTTGTGTAGTTTTATGCAAGAGGGCTTCCCTGAAAGGAAGCACACTCAACACCCATTAATCATGATTTTAAGGTCCCTTCCAACACAAAGCATTCTATGATTCTATGATTCCATGGTTGTGCTGTGTGTCACAATGGATTCAATATTTAATGATAGGTTCTTTTAGTGCCCTCATTATATTATCTGTAACAAAGCTCTGGAAGTTGGAGGGAACAGCTTCTTCAGTCAATAAGTAGTAGATGTACTTCAGTTTATTTTCAAGTTGTTACTATTATGTTTTCCTAGCACTCTTTTGTTTTAAATTACTGGAAAATAAAAGGACCACCATACATTTTCAGTTTAAGCTTTAAGTTGAATTGTGCTTCATGCAAAGATTCATTAAATTGCTTTGCAGAAAACATCAGCATATGTAAAGGCAATTACAATTTCCCTTTGAAAGCTTTTGTAACAGACAAATCCACAAAACCTCACTGCAGCCAGAAGGATATCTTATCTCATCAATAATCTTAAAAATATCAAAGAACAATATATAAAGGAGGTGTTCTTCCTTGTGCACAGCAGGTGTTTTTTAGTATATAATATATCTGCCAATCTTTCTTTCTATTATACAGCTCCCAAAATCAATTCAGCTTTCATACTGCTTTAGTACTTTTCACTCAGGTTTCCTCAATTATGGTGTCTTGTCTAGCTCTGAATGCTTTTGTTATCTTTACTGTTTTGAATCATTTTTTCCTCTGTCTGGAAGCATTATTCTGCAAGTTATGTCAGCTCACTTTAATTTACTTTGCCTTTCACTCAAAATATTTTTGTACTGGGTTTGTGTGATTAGGTTTTGGTAGTGGCAGGGACCTAAAGGGGTGGCTTCTGTGGGAAGCTGCCAGAAGCTTCCCCCATGTCCAGCAGAGCCAACACCAGGTGACTCTGAGATGGACCTGCCACTGGCCAAGGCCAAGTCCATCAGCAACGATTGCAGCACCACTGGGATAATGTTGTTAAGAAGTAGAAAAAAAGCCCTGGCAGCAGCCCATGCTGGAGCAGGATCGTGGCAGGACCATGGCCCCATGTAGAGAGGAGCCATGCTGAAACCGGTTTGTTGGCAGGACTTGTGTCTTGGGACACCCACGGGAGCAGTTCTGAAGTACTGTATCCCATAGGCCTTCCCACGCTGAAGAAGTTCATGAAGGACTGTTTCCTGTAGGAGGAATCCCACACTGGAGCAGAAGAAGAGTGAGGAGCCCTCCCACTGAGGAGGAAGGAGCAGGAGAGACTTGTGATGAAATGACTGCAAGCCACATTCCCCACTCCCCGGTGCCACTGTGGGGGTAGAGGTAGAGAATTCGGGAATGAAGTTGAGGTGAGAAAGAAGGAAGGGGTAAAGGGAAAGTGATTTGGGATTTGGTTTTATTTCTCTTTGCCCTACTCTGATTAGATTGGTAATAAATTATTTTTTTCCCAAGTTAAGCCTGTTTTGCCCATGACAGCCTGATCCATGAGCCTTTCATTATATCTTCTCTCTCTTGTCCAGCTAAGGAGGATAGAGCAGCTCCGGTAGGCACCTAGTGTCCAGCCAGGCCCAACCCACCAAAATTTTCTAAACTGCTTTCTTTATATGAAGGCTCTCTTTGAACCAAGACCAGATCCCTTGCAAATTCAGTTGGTTCAGATAACTTATAAGGAAAGTGTTTTGAGATTGATTGGGTGCACTCATGGAGGAATTATTTGGCTTAAAATTTTCTTTGGGGCAGACCTAGAGTTATTCTGGTTTTATTGCAGACTAAATAGGCCCCCACTTTTAAATTATGCTTGTGAATTATTTGATTTAGATTAAAATATTGGAGTGGAAAGGTTACAATCCCACTCCAAACGGAGAGCATGAGAGACAAAAAGGTTCCAACACCTTGCTTGCCTCTTGTCAACATAGGAGAAAAAGACGGTTGTGTACAAAGTGGTTCAACTGTAGCAGAAAATTAATTTATAGGACCCAAATAAAGCTTTATCCATTCCAGTCAGACAGTAATGAGCATCTGCTTTATCCTATCATTAAGCATATGAGTTTCCTTGAGCAAGAACACACTCTTTAGGCTATACCTAAACTGTACAAACTTTCGTGCTACTTGATTTAGTTGTGATTTAGGAGGGACAGAATTTGATTTATGGAAATAATGAAGGAAGAGAAACTCTTGCTTATTGGCAGATGGTGTATTTCAGACCTTCAAAAACACTATTATTTTCAGGTGTTCAGGATGGTTTTAATTTATTCTGGAATGTACTAATTGAACTTACTAACACAGTACTGACTTTTCAGGATGATGAAGCCTATTCTGGGGTCATTTATAAGCACTCTTTAGACTCCATTTTGCACTCACTTGGTCAACATGGAGGATTCCATAACCATCCCATGAAGGATACATATCCATTAAATTGTGTGATGCATAGAAAGTTCTGCCTGATAACATGTCAGTTATGACCATTCCTGTCACAGGAAGATGCACAATTGTGGTATCAAGCACTTCTACAGACGTAACACTTAATGACAGATGGTTTAGGATCCCTCAGAAAAAGTACAGCAAGAAATGGTTTGTAAAAACAATCTATCTGGGCAGAAATCCATTCCCTGGCCACATCTAGGAAGAGAAATAATGATCTGTCAGGCTGGATCCAGTGCAAGGGCTATAATTGGCTCTGACATGACTCTTTCCCCAATCTCAGTCTTTTCAGTTAAATCTACATTTTGTCCTTCCTCGTGTTTATGCAAAAAATAGTCAATAGATGTTGATGTATGATAAATGTATTTATAAAAATGATTTTTTTTTAAGTTTAAAGGATATGATTTTGATAATAAAAAATGCAGACTATGTGAAAGACATCCAGGGAAGCTTATAAATATTTTCAGCAGCATAAGGTTGAAGGCAGATCTCCACATCTTACTGAATTCATATGCAGCCTGAATTCTGTTTGTCCTTCAAAAATCTATCATAATTCCTTATGACAGAAAATTTCCAATTGCTCTTAGCAATCCCTAGGGCTCTAAACAGCCTTTGCTTCAATATCTCTACTATTTGCAGTAGGACTCGGGAATACCATACCCAAAGCAGTGACATTGAACATTGGCCTGCACCATACTGCTTGTTGCGTTGCTTTCATTAAACTTGCATTGTATACTAATTTCTATTACACATTTTAAACAATCTTTAACCACAAAAACATTAATTACTACAATTTTAGATGCTTTTATAGGTTGCAGAACTACATGACAGCATTTTCCAAGATTTCAGCCTCACTACAGAGCAGCTGCAGTTTGCTAGAGTAATCATGAGGAGACAGATAACTAAATTGCAGGGAAAAATCTTTAAAAGTTTGTAAAATACCAGCATTTACTTTAAATACACAACGTAATAACTTTGAACTATAATGGCTATATTCTAAATCCAGAACCGTCTACCTTGGAAAGAGGAAAAAGATTTAGTGCAAATCTAGGTGGTCATTATACTTTTCTCTATCAGTTTCTTACTAATTTCTTTTCCTGTTTCTAAAAGAGGTTTTTTATTTATGTATTTATTATTTTGAACTTCCATAGATGAAAACTATTCCATTCTGAATTTAACTTACAGAAAGAAGTTTCCATAATCAGTTCTTGATGATGTTGTCACTAGTTCTACCAATTTGCAACTCTAATAATCAGCAGCTCAGCACCTCCTTCATGTCTATTTAGCACCTATTACTTTTTCTGTTTTAAAAACATTCTGAATCACAAGGGCTTGATCATCAGTACTTTCTTTTAAGCCTGGTGTATGTACAAGGCTGGAAGACACAAATCTCTTAAGAGCTCACATAAAAGGGTAAGTTAAGCTTTGAATTTGCAGGGCATCATCACCTTCCTATGGTGATTTTCCCTGTTCAACTAATTTCTTATACCTCCTAGTAATTAAAATATAGAGCCTTCTCTTCAGTCCTGGGTACCTCCTCATGTCCTAGTTTCAAACTAAGTCTCTGAGATTTCTGTTTCTGGATCAACAAAATTGAGATAATTTTTCCATATGCGCATAACACAGTCTAATATTTACAGTCAAGAATTTATGTTTATAAACATATAAAATACAATCTAAGCTATGAATGAAAGTCGCAGTTACTAAAGGCTCTATGAAAAGTTGAGAACATCGCAAGTGACCTGGTAAACCACAGCTGCTTTGAACTGACAAAACCTTTACCATTCACTTTGGGTATTCCTTTTTCTAACTATCCTAAAAAACACCACAAGAGACATTCTGAAGGAATGAACTTCATGGAGGAAAACCTGAATAGAATCTTTGATCGTTCATCTTTCCACATTAAATCTTCAACTTATTTTTCTCAGTGATTGCCAGAAGAACCTTTGTACTTTGCTCATTCATTTCTTAATGAAAACACAAGACTGGGTGCACAGGCATGTGCTCTGTTTTTTCTCTGAGCATCTAACAGAGCCACGAGGTGGGGCAAGAGCCACAACTTAAAAGAGCAAGTCCCCATGGATAAGGCCTTTCCATGGAAGGGAATGACTATGAGTCAGACTTTCACAACAATATTTTAGCCTTAATGAGAAAGCTGTATCTCTCCACTATACCTGTAAATCTTGTACATAGTTTTTAATTTTTAAATTGTATTAGTTGTCTACCCATGGGCCTTGGGAACTTTTTTTTTTTTTATTCTTTAAGTTAAGAAAGGAGAAGATAATATTCCTCCACAAAAATCATGTTTCAAAGTAGTAAGCATTTGCAGACTAGCATCTGTGTTTGTCCAGTGGCCAGTGAAATGTAACCCCTTGTTTCTTCTGACTATGCATCACTGAAAATTTGATTCTATAATAAGATATACTAATGTATATTAAAAAATGTACTGGTACCATGTCATGTTAGTTAATATATTTGAAATGCACCATTGATCTAATCAGTAAAAATAGTGCTGCAGAACCCTGTCTGGACTTTTACACATTTTTGAAAGAGTATTTAAGCTATAACTAAAAGTAATTTGTCAACAGAAAATATTTTTTCAACCTCCTTTTTTCAGCCTCAGATGAAATTAATTACTATCTATACAGCATACCAGACTGTAGCCTCTAAAACATGAAATCCTAGGAATGTTTTAGGCTGAGTTGATTTCTATTAATTTCTATTTCTATTATCTAGACCATATGATACGATATGATATGATATTATATTATAAAGCTTGAGGTGATATATGAATGACACTAGCAATTGCATTTGCCATATATTCTACAGATTTATTACTTAAAAAAGGTGGTAGATTAGCCAAAATTCCTTGGATGGTGCAAACTAGGTAATGTAAGTTTCCTTACCAATGACCAAGGTGATTTCTTTCCCTCAGAACGTAACTGAAATCTCTGTGCCTTTTCAATCTGCAGTTTCTTTGACTGTCCAAAACTCTAATACAGATAAGTCCTAGAGATTTAAATAAGACTCTGGGTATTTCCCAAATAGCTTTTTACAGCCTTCAGACTAGCACACCATCAGTCACACGATGTGGCTGAATTGGTAGGTCATGTTTGAAGAACACTGGTTTTCAGGAATCACCTCACATATACTGGTACATAAAGTCTAGAGTTAAATCTTATCTCATCCCAACAGTGGTGTTTCATCACTGCAGATGAATCTACACTGTAAGCATGGACTGTGTGATGCTGAAATCCAGAGAAGGCAAAAAAAATTAAGCACCCTAGACCTTTGTGTTTCTTAGAACAAGACTAGTAAAAATTGGCCTGCAACCCGTGCATCAGGCAATGCAACGTGTGCTGAGCGTAGTATGAAGACTTCGCACAAAAACAGAATAGCATTTTTCTTTCCCTCCAAAAAACCCCATCTCTTAAAGCTCCTGTGTGTCTACCCCCTGTCTGTCTCTCTTATTTCTTTGAGATTCACTTTCTTCCCTGTGTAGTTCATATATTTTCTTCTGCTGTTGGGAATAAAAGAGGAAAAGAAAGCCTCAACACTGTTTTCCTGTTCATCATTTCTCTGGAGTACCACCAGCTCTCAAAAGGAGCAAGAAATTCCTGCATCATAGGATTTTTGTTTATACTTTAACTGAAGTGTAGGAGATTTTAGAACTTTATAGGTTTCATTTGTCCGTGGCTCTACAAATTTCTACAATTAATTCAATTTAAGCTATTTCGTTAAATGACATCAAAGGTAGGTCACAAAAACTGAAAATAAAAAGCAACTAGAGAAATAAGTGTGTATGAAGGACTAAACCTTGACCACTCTGTCAGTTTCCTCCCACTAAAATGGAAGGTAATGTATAGGAGAGTGCACAGAGCTTTTACAGAGTAATTGCTTAAGCTTACACAACTAATTGAACATGAGAAGGACAAAAGAAGTACTGAGTACTAGAACTACAAAATATTGTCTGAAGTGAAAAGTTAGCAGTCACTGTGTGCTTTCAATTTTGTTACAATATGCCCTTTATCAATAGCTTGGGTTGTTCTATCTTGTAGGTTGACCTTTTACTTTGATTGCTGCCTCAGCTCTGAATTTCACACATTTCTGGATGATGGCTATGACTTATGAAGGATATAAAATGCCCTAAAAACTGTAAAATCAAATACTATAAAACTGAGTGTTGGCATTTTTCAAGTGTGCAACTTGAAAAATGTTACAGTTTTCCCATTGCTGAGAATTAGCACAGTTGGTGACACACCCAGAGAAACTGATCCAAAGTGCAACAGAGGAAATCTGATTTGCAGCTGATCTTTATAAATAGTACAAAAGGCCATTTAGTGTACCATTCTCTCAAACAGACCTATCTTTAAGTGCTTTGAGATTAGTCTCTCTCTAGCTTGTACTCAAGAGGTCAGGTGAGCCAGGTCATCTGACTTATTTGCAGCAAAAGCTAAATCATTGTCTTGAAAAAGTAAATTACAGGAGAATATACAATAGAGGGAAACATTTGCATCATGGCATCATTAGCAGTACTGTTCTTTTGCTTCCAGATTCCCTTCAGAGAAACAACTCAGTTTCTCTTGATACTATGATGCTGACCTACTTCTTTACATTTATGTAGAAGGATAACAGGAAATTATTCTGTCAGTCTGGCTGTATTGGCTATCTAACATTGCAAATTTTTGGGGAATTGAAATAAGCAGTTCTTTTAAATAAGACACCTGAACTTTTAAATGAATAACTAAAATAACCTAAATTAAGATAAGTATGTCTAATGATCTGCATTTAATCTCAGAGGATTTAAGAGTACCTTTGTCAATAAAGCAGCCAAAAGAGTTCATGTTGTTTTCTGGATATAGACTGTCTATGAGATTTAGCAAGGCAATGTCTATGACAATATTAACTTTTGAAGGTAAATGAGCTTCTTTACACCTTCTGAACACTTTTTATTTTCCAATGTGCATCAGTATGATGTCTATCCATGTAAAACGAAAGTACTGGAGCAAGTACTGTTGCTAGTTGCAATCTGATATTACACTGCCTCATTCTAATATCTGAATATTTTACAGATACTGCCCTTCACTGCTGGGTGGAGTGAGCGGTGCTTCAACCTCTAATACATGCTGTACTCTTCTGACAAAAACACTTCTGATTCAGTAGCAAGAATGATGATTTGAAAAGTGTATCCGTATTTTTGCCATAAAGTTTTGATGTGTCTGTGTCTACATAATGGAGTGAAGAGATGATGGAAGTAGAATTAGACATATTTCATTTTTTTCTAATTAACACTGCTACCACCTGCAGTGAACGTTTCATTCTGGCTGCTAAGTCTTCAAGGAAAATAGTGCTTTTTTCAGTTTACTAGCATGTATAGATATTACTACTTATTCTATCTTCTTGAAAACTACTGTAGTTTTACCATGATCCTTTTCTGCAACCATTATCTCTTTATTTTGCTTTATCGGGATGTCTGCTATGTATCCATAGAAACAAGCACAGAATGAACTGTGATGCCTTGTGGTCACGTTTGTTTTGAAGTTACCATATAAAGGAAGTCAGAGTGCCCTATTAAAAAAAAATAAAAGGATAAAAAAAAGAAGACAGAGCTCTAATGCAGCAAGAGGAAATACATTTTAACCCTTCCTACTTACTTCCTTTAGTCAATTTCTAACAAATATGTTACAAAGACATATTGGCTGAAATATTAATGAAGGAATTTCTTCCTTCCATTCCTTCCTATTCATTGATATCAATGCTCCTATAAGTGAAATGAACACTAGAGCTAGTAAGGACAACTAACACCTCAGTTAGGCTGTGAAAGAAACAATCTGCTTATGGTTGCAGAATGATTTAGTAATTAGAGTAGGTGCTTGGAGTTTTCCCAGGCTTTCAGGTTCACTTGACCAAATTATGACAGCACTACTGAAAACAGGTGATCTTGAAAATCACAGCTTTTCACACACTGTAGCACAAATAGTCATAATTAAAATCAGAAATTTAATTTAAGCTCTCACTTGAGAGATGGTGAACGGGAATTCCATTCTGTACTTCTGGACTGCTTTGCTTTAATATTAAAGATTTATTGACAAAAAGTAAACCTGGAGTACCAACTAAACTTCAGTTCTCCCAATTTCTGCTACATGCCTCTTCAAAGATAGGGGCAAATTATACCAATTATTCTGGTTATACTGATTATTCCTGGTTTAGAACAACAGTCTCTTTCAAGCTTCCACTGCTGCCTTCAACATTCTTAACTTCTAAAGAGAAGGTGAAAAATGCTCCCAGAAAGCTTCCAAGACACTTGGGTACTTAAAGGCTAGAGTAAAACAGGGCCTGCAGTCCAAAAGCTAATTCAGACCTGTACCATAAATTTCCCTAGAATCCTGAAAGCTTGATAGAATCTCAGGTTATGTAACATTTTTATTTTACAGGTGTAAAATTAAAAAAACAAGTGTCATCTCTGCTAGCCAAATGAATTACACAACTCAAAAATGAAAATATTTTCTCTGTTAACTGATTCCATTTTCTGATCTGCAGGGGTTTTCTACAGCCTTTTAAAGACATTTAGAACTGGAAGTTCCCTGGAGTCAAGGTCCTACCACATCTGAGTAACTTTCACATCAAAGAATGCTTGTCTTGAAACTCCCACTTGTAACTGAACTTCCAACACAATATTTTTTTAACATGTGGAAGGGTCTGACCATGGTGTGGATGTTCAGCTTGTCTGAACCAGAGGACTGGTTTCATGAGGATCATTATCTTAGCACATGCTTTAATGCAGACAAGGATATGATCTCTATGAAACCACTTAGGAACTACAAAAGCTGGTAAAACAGCTGAATTTTTTGATACATGTGCTTCTTCTCTTTGCAAAAAAAAAAAAAAAAAAAAAAAAAAAAAAAGAAGAAAGCAAGAAAGATTCAAATAGCAGGCTTTGCATCTTGGGCTTCTTTGTAGTTCAGAAGCATCCATGAAACCTTCCCCAAGCTTTTTTTAATTCCTTCANAGGATGTGATACAAATCAAATCACTCCAAAATCAAAATAAGAAATATTAGGTTTGTCTGCAGAGTGGATAATTCCATTTTTTTGGTATTTGACATTGAAGTAAAGGGTGCTAGAAGGTGGGAAGTCCTACTGAGGCACAGCTACCACTGAACTGTATACTCTGCTATATATAGCTTCTGTACCAAACTGGTGGGCATTCAGTGGTAGAAAAGCAGTAAATGAAATACTCTCATCAAAGACAAATATACTTTTTAATTTGCTTTCTTTTAAAATGTTTTAAATTAAATGTATAAAATCCTAACTTCAGTAACATTCCCTTAGAACATTTTATATGTGATCAGTGTAGTAGTGGAATATCATAACCACTGATATAAATAGGTCAGTTTGATTTTGTATCATCTGTGAGATAAGGTATTTAAGAGATCTTTGACTAGAACTGATATCAACCATAGTTGATTATAAACACTTATTAGTGTTTATTATTTCCTGCTGAACTATTTCAAACATAAGATGAACACTGGAGTTAACTAGTATCTTATATGACGAGAAAATTCCTTTAAAATCTCTCTCTCCCATTGTACCCACACTATGATTTCTTTTTAAAGGTGTTAAAGTGATGAGTAACTGAACCATTTTAAAATATGTAAATATTAATAATATTTTCATTTGTCAAGATACAGTAAAAATTATCTCACAGTGATGCTTGTGGGATGGGAATCTCTGGCAGAGGTTTCTGCTAATGCAGCTGAAAAGAGAATATTTCCATTGGGATTGAATCTGCATAATAATTGTGCAGAAAGCAGAGTAAGAACAGTTTGTGTTGCAGTTGATGGCTTGAGTCCTCCAAGATTTTACAGTGCACAAAATAATTGCTGGCAGAAATTCCTGTAACTCATATGGCTACCCTTAAGTGTATTTTCTGTGTGTAATATAATTCTATGTCTTAGTATTATCTTAAGCAGTGTTTGTGCCAAGGTATCATTTATGTGCTTCCTGTGTTCCAGCACTTTCTGTTAGACTGGAAATTGCAGTACAGGGGGAATGGAGTGATTCATTGCTTGTGTGTTTCTAAAGTAAGATTTTCTGCTGCTGTAATTGTTCGGTTCCACAGGTGGTAGCTATGGCAGCATCACTTGTGCAGAGAGAAAACCATGCAGCTTCAGGTGTTCTAAGGAAGGTTACCTTTTTTATTGTTAAAAGCAGTACTATACAGCACACTACCTATATATGGCATTAATTACACTGTTACTGTTAAAGACTAGCTCATGCACAGTGGAATTATCTGTAGTAAATGCTAAAACCAGAAAAAATGGATATGGAGAGATTTTAGTAAACAAAGAATACTTGAAGCTGTATGAATAGAAGTTATAAGTGAAAGATAGATGAAAATGGTTGACATGGCTTTAAAAAGTATATGATATATGCAACAGCAAGAAAGATATTGGTATATTTGTCCACTTCATCTAGGGGTCACCTTTATCTCCAAAGTGGTGCAGCTATGCCCCAAACAGGCAAGCTAATCCATTTAACACAAGACTCCATAAATCTCAAATTTTATGAAAGACAAGAAAACCAGATTTTTGAACCTCCTTTAGCACTCTATTTGTTATTTATCAAATATTTTTTGTATACATAGCTATGCCAATGTGATTCAGTAAGATGC
Source organism: Peucedramus taeniatus (assembly GCA_013400575.1). Lineage (NCBI taxonomy): Eukaryota > Metazoa > Chordata > Aves > Passeriformes > Fringillidae > Peucedramus > Peucedramus taeniatus. The sequence goes on from WBNO01008715.1 coordinate 86,734, forward strand.
AAAGAGCACTAGAAACATGAACTCATCTATGAATCACGAGCATAAATCACACAGGATCACAAAAGGTACATTAATCACTCCTTCCTCCTACGTCACCACCTGCCAGGGGCGGCCACTAATGTGCACTCTCTCATTCTTAAAGAGTTGCAGGCAGTGCCTGAAATAGTATTATGTCCTACTTTATGAAGGTTAAGTATCCTGGAGAAAAGACATCATCCTCTTACTACCCAAGCTATTAACAACCTTCATCCCTCATTCATCATAATTTCCACTAATACTTTGCTCTGCAGTCACCGTGCTCTCCTGCCTGCCAGGAAATGCAACCCTCTGAAGACAAGAGTGTAACCTCAGCAACTCCTACCACCTGTCACAGTGCAACAGCAGAGCTTTGCAAACGCACGCCGCAGAACCTGTGAGGAAGCCCCCAACACTATTTATTGCAGCCAATCTGGTGACAAGAAAAAAAAATCCCTTCCCATCGTCCCAGAAGAAATTAACTCAATGTTCACAGGGGCTCTCAGGATGCACAGCTGTGCTCTGACCTATCAATGAAAATCAGTGATCTCCCAGCAAGAGTTGTGGCTGATGAGGCAGTATCACACAAGCTATGCTTTATGAGATATGAAAAAGAACTGGTGATCTATCTGAGTAATTTTTGACATGTCTTACCAACTCACTGGGGAAACTCAGAACCCTTCCTTCAGGCAGGGAAAGCTATACTCCCTTTTAGCTTACGTGACATGAATTCCTGAAATGGAATATTTTTGCTTCAAAGAACTGACCTGCGGCCAAGTACAGTGACACCAGGCTATGTCTTCTCCCCTGAAACAGTAGAGGGTAGCAGAAGCATGTACCATTTTTCTCTTTTACTACACTGGTAATGTTTCCTATTTTGCACTATTATGAACAGCAAAGATAAAAGAGGTGAAAAGAGGTGTAACAGATCAGAGCATCAGACTCTCAAACATTTATTCCAGCTAGCTGTATTGGAAAGAGTTAATTTTCTGCAAAGAAGAAGGTGTTGTTCTGTACTGTGGATTTGAAACTGAAACAGGGTTAAGGTGTCAATGTTTATCTACTGCAAGCAGGGCTTGCACAGCATAAGGTTTTATGTTTTCTCACTCTGAGCAGGCTGGGAGTGGGCAAGAAGTTGGGAAGGAGATCAGTCAGGACAGCTGACCTCAACTGGTCCCATAACCTAAGGGACTGCGCTCAGCGGTGAAACCTGGGAGCTCATCTTTCCAAAGTAGTTGTTGCTTGGAGACTGGCTGGGCACTGGTCTGCTGAGGGTAAATGATTTCTGCATTATTTGTTTTTTTTCTTTGTTTCTCTTCATTTATTCAACTGTCTTTATTTCAAATCACCAGTTTTCTTGCTTTTGTCTTTCCATTTACCCCCAGCCTTCTGGAGGTGAGTAAGTGAATAACTGAGCCGGGGGTTACCTGCTGGCCAGGGTGAACCTACCCCACTGAGTAAGTGACAAATTCTGAGTGTGTCTGGGAGCTGCCGTGTCAGGAACTGCAATCCAGGCACTCTACAGAAGTTTGCATTTGGCTAGCTACTCAAGGACAAATGATCTGGCCCAAAGACTGCAAAATCTGGACTTTGCAAGGGACATTAACTTCCGGCGATTCTTCTGCGTTTTGATAACAACAGGCATTTGTCAGAGTGAGTTCACTAGCTGGTCAAGATTTGTGTGACAACCAGGCTGCAACACATTTAATCAAAAAATATAGGGTAGAAATGCTGCCTATCCCTAAAGGCTTTCATATTCAATTTTGAATGTGTTCCTGCTGGTCCACAGCAGACTCCTTGCTCAAGTTCTGTGATGACAAATGCAGAAAACCCACTCCCCTGGAATCTGTACAAATCCCAGGAGCATTCCCACAGAGCTGTCCTCTGCATACCGAAGTGCAGCTGAGGGGGTCTGCGCAGCCCCCCTGGGCTGGAAATCTGTGGAGACATTTTTGTTTTTCCTGGTGTAGTCCTTGAAATCCAGGAACAAAAAGGACCACAAGGGGCACAGGCTGCATGCTATCAAGGTATACAATTATCCTGTCTCTGACAGAGGACGTCTCACAAGAAAGGGTAGTTTTAATGCAACATTAAGTGACATTCATCATCCCATGACCTGCAGCAAAGGGCATCTTGAGACAGATGTGTTTCACAGTCCTTCACAGATATTTTTTCCTACGTGAACATGTCTGATCACTTTTTAAACCTATGTCAATATCTACATTGTGTTGCATTATTCCATTGCTTGTGTACGAAATATTTCTTATCATCTACCTCTGCTCTCTTTGAGTTTCATTTTTGGTTTTTTTTACATGATGTATACACAAGTTTTTCCTTTAGAAGGCAAATGATTCATATCTGTTTGTTTTCTTATGTCTCTCCCGATGTTGTAGACAAGTCCCTCTTCAAACATTCCTTTTCCACATTAGAAAACTTTAAGTAATCAGGAAAAATTCCATTTCTTCCATCATCCTTCTCTCTTCTTTTCCTTTAACCTCATCAGTAGTCTTTTTGAGAATAAAATGACAAAATTAAGGAGAATGAATAGAGCCTTATCAATTAATATTTATGCATCATGGCTTTTTTCCCCCCCTCACCTTCTAAGGATTTACCCTTTATGTTCATAATTGTTACAGAGCTGGTCCATTTCATTGATTATTTGGAAATTGTTTCAGAGAATATTAGAACCTATAAAGTTCCAGAACCTTTCCTGAAGGGTGGCTGTTGCTTGACAGCACACCCTTCCATTTGGACAGTTAAGATCTTCCCCTCTTTTAATGTGTTTTACTTCTCAGTATGATTTACTTTTTAATTTTCCATACACATTTATTTATCATATTTATTATCCCCAACATGGAATGTAGACGAGACTGACCTCTTGGTGCTGTGGGATCCTGCAAGAATCTTTGAATTGGTGAAACTTGTTGGCAATGGTACCTATGGGCAGCAGTTTTTCTTCCAGTCAGAGAAGAGGAGGAAATGAGGACACGTGAGGGAAAACAACATGCTCAGTGGAAAAAGAAGGGAGGAGGGGCTCCAGGTGTCAGAGCTGAGATTCCTCTGCAAGCCATCGTGGGAACCATGGTGATACAAACTCTCCACCTGTAATCCATGAAGTCCATGGGGCATGCAGAGATCCCCTCACAGTCCATAGGAAAAGTGCTCACAACAGAGCGGGTGGATGCCAAGGAAAGCTGTGATCCAGTGAGAAACCAGAACAGACAGAAAGGGCCCCTGTTTCCAGAGATACAGAAAAGAAGCCCTTACTTCCAAACTAGAGCAGCCTATCCTTAAAAGACTGCACCCTGTGAAAAGTGACCCACACCACAGCAGTTTTTGGAAGACTGTTTGCCCATGGGAGGGACCCCATAGCATAGCAGAGAAAAACTACTCTCCCTGAGGGAAGAGAAGATTTTTGAGTGACCAGCTGACCAAAACCCCCATGCGCTGTCTCCCTGCACTGTTGGTGGGAAGGAGGAATAAAGGTGTTATATAGCCTTATTTTACTTTTCATTCTCTTCGGACTATGTTAATAATAACTTTACTTTATACCTTTACATTCAAACCTATTTTGCCCTTAAAATGTTCTTTTCCCAATTTTTTTTTCCCTTTCCTCTGCCCAATTATAGCAGAAGAGGGTGAGCAAACAACTTTCATGAATGCCTGGCATTTGGCCAGTGTCAAACTATGACAGCTATGGGTCAGCCTTTAGAGGTAAAGGGTTGGATAATATCAGAAAAATGTTTTAGTGGACCTTGAGCAGGGCCAAGAACCAAAATGCAGCAGAAAATATCGTAAGGATAGCCTACTCACCATGAACTTAAAGACAGCAAACCTCTATATCTACTGAACCACGTCCTAATTCTTTGGCATAAGTGGAATAAGGGTGGTATATATTTTTTTTTGATACTTTAAATTCTTGAATGCAAAGGAGGACAAGTAAGCAATATTAGTGCACCAGACACATGCTTATGCTGGATTAAATTATGTCTCTGTCATAGAGTAGTTGCAGTTTTGTAAGTACTGAAGGAGCACAGTTGGCTGTCTCAAACACTGTTAAGATACCCAAAGGACTTTGCCATGAGTCCTTGCAGAATGGAGCAACAGGATGGTGCTAACTTCAGGCCTGGCAGAAGTCTGGTTACCACATCCAGACAAAAATTCCCACTGTGGCAAACTCTGCAACTTCTTGTAGGCCTATCACCAGTCAAAGAAAGATGACCCCAAGTTATGGGCCAGATGGCACCTGTGACCACCAGTAACCACCAAAGCCCCCCTTGAATATTCTCTCTGGATACCTGGAACTAAGTTAAAATACTACAGTTGGAACTTGAGATAAGCTAAAGGTACTTTTGTCTGGGTATTATCTCAGAGCTAGGGAGAGGTTAACAAGGTTGGGCGAGAAGAATTTATCACTGATAATGGACACAAAGAATGCAGAATTTAGAAGGCACAAGGAAAGTCAACTCAGGAACTGTGCTGAATCATCTATGATTGGTTACAAGGTAATTCCAGTGAGGATAGATCATGACCACCAACTCATGGCCTAGTGATCCAATAATGAATTAAATCAAGTTAAGAAAAGGCCAGTTTCTGTATAGTAAAAGCAGTGAAAATTAAGTCTTGCTTATAGTCATACAGTCATACCCTGCCTGTTTTACAAAGCTGCTAAGTAAAATCTAAGATACTTTGAGGTAAATAGTGAATAAAATAATATTAGGTCTTTTTCTGATTGTGTTTCAATTCAAGGCAGATTAAAGCAATTTATCTCAAAGAGCTGTTGTGCAGAGATGATGAGGTTACAAACATAGCCTAATTGTAAAGGGCCATTGGATATTTCTGGAATATTAAGGAAAACATTATTATCAGTTAAGCTTGAAAATGATGATAAGAAAACACGACATTCACCTGGAATTTCATATATGTACATTTCCACCTATCATGTCATTTTTTCTAGAAATCAGCTAATAGAGCTGCCAAGGCAGACAAAATTGCTAACATCTTACACAGAATTTTTGCTATTTAGTATCAAAGTGTCAGTAGCAATATATCCAGTGTTAAAAATTTTCTGTAGGCAGAAGAGTCTCTTGTTCTGATGACTCTGATATGTGTCATTTCTTATGGTGGGCAATTGCCAACAAAAATTACTTCTTAAAAGCGGTAAGAAAGCAAAGAATGAAAGCTGCCAAAATTGGATGACTGCTGGTCATCTGCCTTTTGAATAAATACTTCTGAGGTTCATTAATGTTCACTTTCTGATAAGTCCTGTTATATTGATGCTGAAGATGAAGTAGGATTAGAATGTGCTACAAGCTGTATGGGAAAAAATACTTGCTCTTGCCCAGATTTTCAGACCTTGGGCAAATCTCTTAGATGCTTTCACAAAAGAGAATACTTAAGATAGCAATAGCTTCACTACAACATGCCACCTGCAGAAAACCTGATGAGATCCCTCTGCTCTCACTGCCAACTTGAGTTAAGAAAACACCATATGAAAATTTTCGGTAGCAAAGGAATTCAAGTTACAGGCTAAACACAACTTTGAATCGGAATAATTTTTCACCTAAGGGAAGACAGGGTTTTTCCTCAATGCTAAGGCTCTTCAACTGTGAAACCGGTATAATTTTGTTTTTCTGGGTGCATTAAGAAGATCAGCAGGAAGCACTGTGGAACTATGATCCAGATGAGCCCTTACCGAATATTTAAAATAAATTCTGTTTTAACAACTTTTGTTGTTTGCTCACAGACCATCCAACACCAGTGAGTCAGTGGAATGAACAAATATTTCTTCTTACATTTAGCAACATTTACTTCTTGGCCTTAGTTTCAGAATCTTAGTGTACTGGCTGGGGAGAAACACTATTTTATTGTCTTTCAACAGGGAAAGATTTCTGTTTGGAATGAAAAGCTGAAAATTGCTGAATGAAAAATTACCCTTTTTATTCTGAATTAAGAAAATGACTATGATTACTTTTGTGTTTGTGTTTGAAGCCAGGCTCATAAATGCAAGCTTTCAGAAGCAAAACCACTAATATTGTAGCATTCCTAAAGTTTTGTAAGGGAAACTTATTAAAGGTATTTTCATGCAAATGGATGTGTGACTTCCTTTCCTTAGCTTGCTGAAAATGGCCTTAATGCCAGCCAAACTAGCCAAACACCAAGAGTGTGATAATGGCTTCAGAACATTCTCTACAAGCCTGCCTGAGTTCTAAGTGTGTTCCCACATTCCCAGGAAACTTTTCCTTAAAACAGTATTCCCTTCATTGAAATTCATGTACAAGCTTTCCTAGCTTTGATGTGTCTACTTGTTCGCCACAATAAACTCTTGTTTCAGAGGAAACATTTTTCCCTAAAAGAATAGGAACTGGAGTTATTATGAGAAATTAAAAAAAAATCTTACATAGAATAAGATAGTCCTGCTTACAGAAAAATCAAATGCAACTCTCCAGTAGTCTGAGACTTTTAACTTCAAGCCACTGCTGATATCTAGGTCAGATCAGAAAGGACAAAAAGGACAATAAGTAGTCGACAGGTATCACTATTACATGCAGACATGCAAGCTTATTAAAAACCCAAGCAGATGAACATAAGGCTATACATGATGATATACTGGATGGAACATCTTAGGAAAAAATTCTCATCCACTGCTTTTTGAATAGCTGTCAGTCATTTAAAAAAAAAAACCCACAAGGGTAGTTGTTTGAAAAATGCCATAAATCCTTAATGCAGATGATAGCAAAACATCTACAAAAATAGCTTGCAAATAAAGATTGACACCCAGCCAGTGGAATAAAAATGGTCACCCCCTGAAAGGATACTAGAGTTCATCTTTCAAAAGTCTTAGTTGGGGAAATTCAAAGTAAAAATGCGGCTGGAAGAAATTGGTTTAACAAGTCTGTTTTCAGATTCTCAAAACTGAAAAGACATAAAATTAGATGTGAAAGACTGTAAAGTCAACTAAAATCCTTGCAGTTTGTATGGAATTTTCAGACTTCTATCTACTTCACTCCAGGTTTTCTGTTGAGTCCACATGAAGACTGTTGGTTCCATGCCCATTTAATTCCTTCTGAGAACACTGTGAGATGGTATGGGCCATAATAGCAAATCTGCCTTGTAACAGCCTCTTAAAATTGCTAAATATTATCTTTATGCCTTCATTTTCTTTCTCCTTTTTCAGATTTAAAAAAACCCATGACCCTTTCCCATTGAACCTAAAGTGATTTGTCCATGAATGTGTGTTAACATTATAGGTTAATAATCACTCAGGCAGTGCCTTGTGAAACCATTGAGGATTGGGTCCCGTTATAACAGGTATTTAGCACACAGAAATATTCAAATTGGGCAATATAATATCTGAACACCACAGTAATGGCTCTGTTTGAGCAATTGCTGAATGATGGGGATCTCAGTGACATAAACAGGAAGCCTGAATATGTCAATAGCTTGTTAGCTTTTACAATTCATGTGCTTCTTTCTCTGTAGTCTGGAAAGATGTAGGGATTCATATCTCACTGCTGGCCCACTCCTCAAATCCGTGTGTAATCAGCAGTGACATACCTCACCCACAGATTCCTTAATACAGTTCATACTGCTGAGCATTTTTTTGCATCTCTTCCACATCCCAAAAGGATTTGTATCTCTGGACCATGACCTGCAACATAAATGCTTGAAAAGTTAAACAAGTCTGGTAATTTCATTGTAGATACAAATGTGGAATGAATGAATTTAACAACTGAAAGTCTGCCCAGCATGTTACAAATGCTTTGTGCTTTTGCAATTTGTTATTAGAGTGGAACTGGCTGCTTCTGACTTCGGTATCCACAGCAGTAAGCCAAAGTACAAGGCAGCACAATTGAAAGCCTTCATCAGTCAGGTTTCAGGATCATGTTATGACAATTTACAATGTTTATGATTCTGGCAAGTGTCTGTAATGTAAACTCCGCGGTCATCTAAATAAAATAATGCTCTTATGCTAATATGGTAAGGCAAAACTACTATATAGAATTTATTACGTATATTATGATGCCCTTGGTTTGGCATTATCTTAATGGACTTCACTGCAATAAGGCTCTGTACATTTGCAGTAATATACTGCAATTTTATACAGTTACATAAAAGCTTTATTGAAATAATACTGCACAGCTTTTTATGCAATTCCTAAAATAGCAGAGGCATAATGTAACACCAAAATCATAGGCTATTTAATAATGCATGAGATGTTAAAATTATGCCACTTTTGTATTTTAAACTGTCCGTTTTTTCTTCATCTTAGTGTCTCAGATGTTCTCTTCTGCACTGTGCTACATCACCCTTCTTCTCTGATCTTAATGCAAAGTATCATTTTGCAGCATACTAGTGTAATGTTTCTCCTGCCAATCTCTAATGCATTATAAGAAGCTGTTAAAGAATAAAGGGCTTCCTGTTGTCCCACTTCTCAAATTTCTTTGCTTCATTTGCAAACATCCAGAAAAAGCTGGAGTAACCACCATGTTTATCTTACTGAATGCTGTTTCAGACATTGTAAAATCAAGGGAAAGATTTAGGGGTGGTGCTAATCTCATACATAGTTTTATTGTCCTTTGGACACCCTTATATGCCAAAAGCTGTGTTGGTAGAAATTAGAGACTATCTGCAAGTCTAGGAGTCTGTTTTTCAGTCAACATGAAGATATTGCTGAGTTCATGTTCACACAGTTTACCAAGAAGGAATACCCTTTACTCTTAACTCCTGGAGTAGTCAGGCATTGTCTTAATGGTAAAATACATTTCTGTTCCCTTTAGGGGACCCTAAAGCAGTGCAATCCTTTTGCTTAGCAATATCAAACAAGCAAGATTAAAATAAATTCTCATCATCTTATTTTCTTTTGCCCCACATTTGTTACTTTTCTGAAATATCCACAGACATTTGTGACTAAGCCATACTAAGCTTATCTCCAGAATTATTTTTTTCCTAAGTATGAAAAAGGCACCTTTATGAAAACCTTTAATAGTAGTACCAGCCATTATCAAATGTTTAAAATTATTAGACTGCTCCTAAATTAGAATAATACACTTAACAAAAGCAGCTGTCAGATTCAGATTCCTTAAAAAGTAGAGGAACCAATATTGTACCAGAAGCAGATTTTATTGTTCAAAGATGAGAGAACTGGAAAATGGTTGAGGTTGGAAAGAACCTCCAGAGGTCAGCCAGTCCAACCCCTCTGCTCAGGGTCACCTACAGCCATTTCCCCAGGACTGTGTCCAGAAGGCTTTTGTGTAATCTCCAGGGATGGAGACTCTAAACCTCCCTGGGCAATGTGTACCAGGAGTACTTTAGCTAATAATGTGATACCAAGCAAATTATAATTTCAGAGTATGTTTTATTGCTTATTTCTCTCCTTATTAAGATAGCTATAAGGAAAAATCAAGAATGCTGGCAACCTGACAGACAATCACTTTAATTTCAAGAAAGATTTTAGCTACTAATAATTACAGCAGTCAGTCAAATGGAAGTTGCTTACACAGGTGAAATAACATTAGATCAGGCCAAATGGACAGTAGGGGATATTCACTGCATTTTGAGCATTTTCAATGCTGAAAATGCTTACTTGTCAGCTGGATAACTGGCATTCATAATAAAATTTTCAGACTTTCTGTGCCTTGCAAACAAATACCAAGCAAGATATGTTTTTCAAAATCTCAAACACCCAGCTATTGAACTGAATGCTTGTAACTTCAGAATGTTCCATTTCCCCAGCATTTTTTGTTTCTCAAATAGTTCAAGTTATATTACTTTATATCCTACAGGAAGATTAAAAGAATATTTGTAAATGTATACCTAACACCTGAAAGATTGCACAGATTACAGGTGAATCTAAGCTGCAAAGTATTGAAAGAAATTCTTTAAATGAGGCAAATGATGCAGGGTCAAAAGAGCTGAAAAATGCCCAGGAGATTATTCAGCTAGTAGAAAGACCTACGTTATGCAGGGAAAAAGTCTTTACAGTAAGAAAAAAATATAAATATACGATATATTTTCTCCATTTTTAATGATAAATCTCAACACTTTGAATGGTGTGTCCCCTTTTACAAGCATTTGCAGTTTATCTAGGCTATAGGCTATAAAATGCACTAGATGGCAGCAAAAAGTAAGAGAACAAATCCATAGTGTAAAGGTACACAAAGATGTGGTACAGACAGCCTGAATGATTCCAATGCAGAATGAAGGTGAAAGAAATTCCTTCATTCTCTTGTTTGTGCTTTCCATAAAGCAGTGCAATGCCTAAGCCAGCTGTCCATTGCACTATTTACTAATCTATGTCAAAAATGAGATGTTCACAGCTGCCTTTCAAAGGGAATGAAATGCAGAGTCAATACATGTCTCAGTGCAAAGAAGGTGGGTAACAAACTCAGTGGTGATCATAGGCACACAAATGACTGTGTCATCTCAACACTGTGCACTGAATATTTAAGTTTAAATGATACTCCATATTTAAATATAAGAAAATGGCAAGTACGTATTCCAAGATAAGATTTTTATTTTTCAAATTGTACTGCTGCCCCGTCTTCAATATATTTGAGTTTCTATAACTAAAATTTCATGATGCAGTCATGCACAAGGTTCTCAGAAGACTTATAGGTTGACCAGTACAATCTGATTTAAAGTGGATCTCTTCCCTAAAACATCCCAAACAACAAAAACCTACAAAAAGCTGTACCACCTAAACCTTGTCTAAAATGGTTGCCAGAATATTGGGTAAAGTACAGAGGACAGCTGTAATGACATTATACTCTGGAAAACATTTCAAAGCTGTTGTATTGCACTTGCCATAGTTCTCTTTAAGGCTAATAGCCTACACTTAACTGCTTGCTTGGCTATACAAGAGATGCAATAAATTACAGCTGTTTAAAAAAAATGAATAATAATTCTTCCTATTTCACAAGAGGGAATCCCTTAAAAATGTTTCTCTACTAAAGGAAGCAGGAAACCTGTGAACAGAATAAAGGTTAAGAAGGAAGCAATACTAATGCAAATGTGTAAGAGAACAAGAGAACTTGTTTTTTGTATGGATTTTTATCTCTTCATATCTTCCCTTCTATCATGGTACTACAGATAATGAACCATTTTCAGTAGCTCACAGTTTACATCCCAGCTTGCTCTCCTGAATACTCTTCTCCCACAGGGATTGCTTTGTTTAGGAGTGGAGGAATAGGGAAAAGGAAAACAGAACAGAAGGCTCTGTTTAAAGATCATACAGTGACTTACTGAATTTCAGTTTCTTCAGTATATACTGTAACAGGCATTAAATAATCTATTGGATAATTCAGGATCAGAGATGATAAATCTTTGTTGCAAATTTGCATTATTTAGCAAATTCATCATGTGCAAAAAACACAACAACTATGTTGAAATGTTCTCTTTTGGTCACATAAAATCTGAATTAACCCATAGACTGTAAATTTAAACTACAGAGCCTGATGATCATTCCGTCAAAAAGTAACAAGACTTTAAGAAAATATTTCAATCCAATTGTGTGTATAAATTAATAACTGATCTTACACATAATATTTAATACTAAAGAACATAAGTTTGAAACTCCCATCAGGATAATGAGGGTAGATTTTCATACCCAAAGAGAAATTTAACCTGTATTTATTTATTGTAGTATTTTTCATCAACATATTCTGACCCTTAATACTGTGATTATCCATTTTTGTTTTCAGAAAGGTTGATAAAATTTTCCTACAATATAGACAAAACTGCTGTAATCTGAACAGAATCAGATGGCTTCTTGCACCTCTGTTTCCATGCATGTGGACATAGACCTGTGTTCTCTGTTCCTTCCCTGAAGTTTCTATAACTTGTGCCATGAATAGAGCTTACTCTTCTCTATCTCCCCTTCCCTCTATTTTCCCAGAAGGAGTTTCTTGCTGATGCAATATTTGCTGAAATCCCCAAGCTGAAAGATATTTCTGTTGAAACAAGTATGCACACAAACCCACATCCATGTTTTTTCTAAATTTTCTAATTAATATTAATTTTCATTAATTTTGTGTAGTAAAAACTGACATTATTTAATTTTTCTTTCTGAAAATCTAGTTTTTCAGTGAGGGCTGTAATTTATAAAAGTTTTTACGGAGAATTTCATGTGAAATTTTCCTATTTTGAAATGGTTGTTATATCTATCTGGATGAAGTTACACTCTCCTCTGGAGAGATGAAGATTACCTTTTCTGCAAAAGGCTGCCTGGAATTCAGAATCACTAAACACAGCCAATGATGGTAAAGAAATTATTTGTGGATTTTGTAAAAAAAAATATTTCCTTCCACTGATGGAAGCACTGATGCTCAAAGGAAGATGATCACAGCCATTTACAAAAGAAAAAAATAAAAAAAGCTTTTGCTACTACCTCTAAAGAAAAGTGACTAATCAAACACAGTCAAGAGGAAAGATTTCAGCAACTTTTATCTAGCTAAGAGTTTTTGCTGTATTTGGAAAAAATGCTCCAATACAACAAATGACACTTCTCAAAGGTTCCATTTTAACTCCTTTAATTAATGCATTTAATTTACAAAAAAAATCCCCAACAAAACCCAACAAAAACCCCAACTGAATAAACAAACAAAACATTCACTTTTAAGAACTCAAAATAGGGACACAAATTTTGTCATAAATTGTATTCTGACTGTATTCTGTATAATAAAGTGATTGAGTGCCTTACTAATATGTGAAGCTCATCACAAGTTATGGAGCACCAAAGCACAATTCCTGAAGATAATAAATCAAATTGGGAAATATCCTTTCAGGATTCCTTTCTTTACCATGGAAGGGTGGCTTTTTTAAGAAGGGAAATAGTAGTGCTTGAATGAGAACTGAACATTTGGGCTGGAAATGATAATTTATTTGGGTGTGCAAGCAGAACTGCAACAGTCTCTCTTTTTTTTAGACAGTAGGTTATTTATGTCGAAATCTGCCATATGTATTTTTGAATCTAGCAAATTTATAGCAAATTTCCAAAAGTTTAGCAACTAAGGCAACTAAGACTCATGCCCAAGGTCCCATTCAAAAGAAAATTGCCAAGTCCCTTAGCATCAGACAAAGATATTTAACCAGAAGTGATTTAAGGAGATGAGTGCTCCTTGCTGGATCAACAATGATGATTTTTCGTCACTTGGGTCTTCTGAGGAGGTTTTTATATTTGAGCACTAAACCAGCATCACATAGCTTAAGAGTTTTGACAGTTTCCCTGCAAAACACAATGTGCCCACAGAATACCTGCACCTCTCATACTATCCTACAACCTTTCTAAAAGGAAATTGTTTTTCTGTTCCTCTGCTTCCCTTTTTAGGTCATTTGGAATTTGTTAAGATCCTTTACTGATAGAGTATTGCAAACCACAATGTCTGTTTAGGTGAACACATTTATAAGTGCAGCTTTAAAAATGCAATGTCAATTTTTTCCACATGTTTCAGAGGCTTCCCTGGAAAGAAAGTATATATACCTGAATTGAAGAAAATGTATTTTTTAATATAAAAAATAAATTGTAAGGAAGCTGTTAGGAATGATTTTATAATCATCCTTGAGGCAGAAACAGTTTAGACCAAAACTGGTGGAATGCAGGCTACATAAAAACGTCAAGAAGGCATTAAGAACATTTATGATTCTTGCAGCAGAAGTCCAATTTACATTGAGTTAAAGCATGATGGAATTACGAAATGTGCACATAAGTTGAGCAGGTCAGAACAGGACCAGTGTCACACCTTCAGGTATGTCAGATGTAATGTGTACTAATGTATTATTTAAAAGATTTTAATGAAAACTGAATCAGATTAAGCGAACTGTTTCTAATCTGATTTTCACTGTATCAGGCTCAGTCCTACTTTGAGATAATAAAGCAAATGAAAAATAAAGAAAAATAAATAAGCAATGATCAGCAGAGTGTAAAAAACTTCAGTCTGCAGGACCTAGAGTCAAGCAATAACTTTCTGTTATTAGTTGATTCCCAGCTTGCCAAAGCATTTACACTTTCAAGACAAATTAGCAATTGATAAAAAATGGCCACTTTTCTCTACCAAGAACTGTCAAGAATTACAACCCCTAGTTAGGATTTCTCAAGTGGAATATGCATTATTACTTTCTTCTCACCATCAAATACTCCCTCAAAACTGGCACTTCTCATCTGTAATTAACAAGCAGAACACAAGGTAAAATGCCACAACTATCAGTGGTGCAAGTAATGATGTGAAATTGTTTCCACAGGCTCCAGGTCCTTTGAGAGGAATAAAAAGGCACCACTATATAACCCTCTCCAGACCATTTCAGACTCTAATCCTGCTTCTTTCCTGCAACAGAATCCTCTGGGGCACTGGGAGATCGTGAATTAATAACATTGATTTCTTTTTGCTGTAGCCAGTTGATTCAGAAAACTGCATCAATCAAAATTTGTTTTTTCTGTGGTCTGTTAGTAGTTCCACAGACATTTCAAGCAAGTTGCTGTGAAGAAAAAATAGCCTCAAGAATGCAACTACGTTAAGCAGGGACTAATAACTGGCATTTACACAATAAAAATGTGTTTGCAACCTGGGGTTGACATTTGGCTACTTTCAGCTGAGATAAAGGAACATTTTGACTTTGCTTGACCTAGTGACTTCACAGACTGAATAGTCTAGAAAGATTTTGCTAGAACTGATCGCTGACCTTGACTGGTGAAAAACATATATTGATGGCATCATTCCTTGCAACATTTCATTTACCAGTTCTAAATTTTGAAACCTTTTTTGCTGTAGTTGGTAAAGTCAAGGTAAGAGTGAATAGTATAGGTGCCTCCAATTCTTAATGCCTTGTCTAGTCTTAGGAATTATATTCAGAATGTTTCTAGCTTTATGAAGGAAACAAAATAGCTCAGTTTCCCAAGGGCTTCAGTTTATATTTTACACTAATTTATCATAATTTTTCTTAGACCATTCCTTCTTATCTGTTATGCTGGCTTGTCATAGTTCAGCATCTTCTCCCATCAGCCCCAGAGAAGCTGATTCAACCTTCATGTTTTAGCACGACGTTCTTTTAAATGTTGCAGCTGGTAACATGACTTCCAATTATTTTTATGCAAATGTATATGACAACAACCCACATCTATCTTACCTCTCACTAATTAGGTTCTAAGTTTTTAAAAACATTTTTGGCTTTTTAAATTTTGCAACATGCTTGAAAAAGTATTATTTCTGTAACATTGATCTTCTTCAAACACTGCAGCTCGGTCTTTCTAATAGTTTCCAGATAATTCCTCCTTGACATATTTCTGCTATATGTCTTTCCCTCTGGGCTTTTAAAGGAAAAATATTCTCCCAAAGAAGCTCAGGAAGACATTTACTGCATAGCTGCAACTGCCAAAAAATGACTATTCTTATAATATTGCTGCTTCAACAGAAAGGGTATGGCACTTCTTTCAATAAAATCAGACGTGCCAGTTAAAACTTGAATGTCTAACTTCATTTTTAACTTCTTATTTATTTTCTGTTTTATTGTCCTTGGGTCCAAAGCTAAAGTTGGACCTTGTTCTGCATATTTATAGATGCATACTATATGCAGTGCCATGAATCCTTGATGACTATGTAAAAAAAAAATCTCATTAATGTTTCAAAACAATGGCAATCAATATTTAAGATTATATCTGTCTTATCCATAGTTTCCAAGAATATTTAGAATATTCTTGGCACAGAAAAGACAAGGATGTGACCCAAGGTGACTGGGATGGCTTTACTAAGGGGAAATAGCACCTGACCAATTGGGTGGCCTTCCATGGCAAGTGATAGGGAAGCTGACAAGGGAAGATTGACAGATGCCATCTATTTAGAATTCTGTAAGGTCTTTGAGATGATCCTTATCTCCAAATTGGAGAGAAATGGATTTGATGCATGGACTGCTTAGTAGGCAGGGACTAGGTAGATAGACACAATCAGAGTCTATGGATGAGCTGGATAACCACAACCAGAGCTGTGGTCAATGGCTCTGTGTCAAGGTAAGGCTGGTGAGGAGCAGTGTCCCTCAGGGCTTTGTCTCGGGACCAGTGTCCTCATCAGTGACACAGACAGTGAGAACTAGGAACCTCATGAAGTTCAACAAGGCCAAGTGCAAGGTGCTGCACCTGGGTGTTGATAATTCCAGACGTGAGTACAGTCAGGGAGAAGAGCTGCATGCAAACAGACCAGTGGAGAAGGACTTGGGGGTTCTCATGGATGAAAAGATGGACATGAGCCAGCAGTGTGCAGTCACATCTCAGAAGGCCAACGACATCCTGGGAGGAGTGGCCAGCAGGGTCAAGGGAGGGGATTCTCCTCCCCTCTGCCCTCTGGGTTACTGCATCCATTTCTGTGGTCCTCAACACAAGAAAGACTGCTAGAGTGGATCCAGAGGAGGCCACAAAGATGACCAGAGGAGAATATTTCTCCTATGAAGACAGGTTGAGACAGTGGATGTTGTTCAGCCTGGGAAAGAAAAGGCTTTGGGGAGACCTCACTGTGGCCTTCCTGTACATTAAGGGGACCTATAAAAAGGAGGGAAAGAGTCTTTTTATATGGGCAAATAGTGAGAAGGACAAGGGGCAATGGTTCTAAACTGAAAGAAGGCAGGTTTAGATTAGATGTTAGGAAGAAATTCCTTACTCAGAGGATGGGGAAGCACTATAACAGGTTGTCCTGTTTAGGGCTGTGTGTTTCAGGCCAGGTTGGATTGGGCCCTGAGCAACCTGGTCTAGTGAATAGAATTCCTGCTAGGTGTAGAAGAATGTGTGCATGATAACTCAGTTGCATGGAATGTGAGAAATGTAGCCTCAGGGTAGGGAAAATTTATCTACAAGAAGTCCTGGTGGCACCCCTTGGACTCCTTGGTGGTGGACACCTTGTTGATGTTGGACACGAGGACCAGTGATATCCTTTACTCTGTCTCTGTCTTCTCCCTTTAAAAAAATCTTTTATTTCTATTACTACTAGAAGATAAGTTACTAACTTATTGCAATTTCCATGATGTATATAATTTACTAGTAAAACTTTGTAACATTTTTTTGACCCTCTAGCATTTGTTGTTCCTTTTCAACCATGGGCATTCACAAATCTTGAGTGCTCCCTTCCACTCAGGAGTGGAACACCACAGACATGTAGATTAGAACAGTATTAAATTTCACATCTGCTACCCTCCGTTTTTCACATTATATGAAACAATACCAGATCATACTCATATGACACCCTTCTTCACATCTTACATGAAAATAATTAAAGGCTATTGTCAGAAAGAAGGAAAACCAGCAAGGCAGATGCAATATTTCTTAGCAGACACAAGACCTCAGCTTTTAAATGCAATGTTGAATTGTATTAAGTCTGAAAGAAGAATGAAATGTGATGCATCATCAGAAGGTTAAACCCTTGGCTATACCAACTGCCTTGAGAGAAGAGTGACACTGCTCTATCTCAGGAAAGACAGAGGTACATTAGTGAGTTTCACTGACTGCAAATATTACCAGTCAATACCTTCTTGCTGAAAATGTGTCAGAAAGCACAAATTATGTTGGAACAGTTAAAAGGACAAAAGGCATTTTACAGGATATGCTACAGCTAAATCAAAAATAATAATTAAAAAAAAAAACTTAACAAAAAACTCCACTAAATCTAGCAAAAAAAAAAAAAAAAAAACCACCACAAAAAAAAAAAAAAAAAAACCACCACAAAAAAAAAAAAAAAAAAACCACCACAAAAAAAAAAAAAAAAAAACCAAAAAAAAAAAAACCCAAAAAAAACCACCAACAACTACAATGGAAGGTAAATTACTGTCCTGCTTCTCTGATCTCTGGCTTTCATGTACTTCTTTATCAGTCAAATTGGCCAGGAGTCTCAACCCTTCAGTGTCAGTACCAGCCCCTATTGGAGGCAACACCACCTCAGGACAATCTGTAGGACAGAATGGGTAACCATGGCTCGGTTGCTTCTCTTCACAGCTCAGTACCTTAATACAATTCCACCTGGCTCACACTAAAATGCCAAACTGGGTGATGAGATGCAGGCATATATTCCTTCATCCAACACAGAAGTGGAACAGACAGCTTGAACAGGCACTGCCAGCATTATCTGTCAGAGCTTTGAATGAGTTCATCTAGAACTAGAAATTTATACCAGACAAGGGCAAGTTTATGTGACACCTTTCTTTTTGAACTCTATGTGTGTATCTAATTGGGAAAATAAATATGACAGATACCTTAAATAATAATGCTTATGCAAGTGTATTTGGCTACAGTTTGTCTTAGAAATGTTAAATTATCATTTTCTGTATGCTTTCTGCAGCTATACATACATAATTTGATATGTCAGACTATGTTTCTCTGGTCCTTCTTGTGTAGTTTATGTGATGCTAGAGAATTCTTTCTTAAAATCTCCTTCAAATTTATTTTTAAACAATGGGCTCTGATTATCAGACTTCTTCATAAAACTTGATCCTGTACATACTCATTTTAATGTCCATAAATGATTTTTCCAGCTCCTCTATTGATTGTTAAGTGCAATTTTTTTTTTTTATAGTTGTCCAACCAGCAAGATAGGACTTCAAAAGTGAATCAAATATTGCCTTGCTTGTGATGTTTTGTATGCATATGACCTGCTAAGACTGATTCCCTCACTACACTATCAAAAAGGGTGGGAATTCTCTTTTTTGACTTGAGTGGTCAGAAAGTTACATAGCTAGACCAAGCAATAATTCACCTATGTTCAACAGTGTAATAGGCAGAAAAGTATTTCCAGAGAAGGATTTAAAATCATAGAATGACCTGGGTTAGACCTTTAAATGACCTTTTGCTAGCCCAGGTTGCTCAGAGCTCCATCCAGCCTGGCCTTTTAGACTTTCAAAGGTGGGACAACCACAACTTCTCTGTTTCAGGGCCTCACCACTCTCACAGTAAATAAGTTTTTCTTAATATCTAATCTAAACATACTCTATGGAGGACTAAGGCCATTCCCCCTTGTCCTGACATCTCCAAAGGTCTGCATGTGACAGACCCACACTTCTCAGTGTTTGCAAAATCCACACACACTCAGAGGGACTGAGTGTGCATGCCCTGTGTATGGGTGTGTTTAAAAACTTATAGAAAGTGTCATGGAAATTGTTAGGTGTTTATTAACTTCTGCAGTTTCTGATATTGTGGTTTATCGGTGGCATTGTTGATACTGATCCTGAATTCTTAGTTCACATATTGTCACTCTTCATTAATAAGTCAATAATTATACACCAATAATAAATCAATAAATACTTTTATCCCAATTTAAACCACATCAATTAAGCAGCTTTCCTCTGTGAAAAATACCTGTGAAAAGTTGAAGATAGAAAAAGAACTGCCAGTATAGTCTGCATCTAGCTTCTTATACTACATAATTCTGAACATGCACAGATTGTTGTACTTATGCATTTAGGAAAATCCATAAGTCAAAATGAAAGTACCAGCTAATTTTACACACCACTTGGAGCTAGGAAGTTGTTGAAAGCAAGCAATCTGAATTACTGTCTGAGACAACCTAAAGTTTGTCTAAATTGAGAAAATAGGTGGAGACAGAAAAAATTGCAACTGCTGACATCTGAATAATTATTAATATTGTACTGTGGCAAATCTGCTTCCAGCTGAGTCAAACATAGATGAAAGCACTTAATGGAAGAAAATCTTTGAAGCATTCAGGTGTCTAAAAACAGATGCAAAGGTTCAGAGTGACATTCTCTGTAGAATAAAGCAGAGCCCTTCCTTTTTCAGAGACTCTGACTTTTCAGACAGAACTAATTGGTTATTACATAAGATTTCTGTTCTCTGAAAACAATCAAGCCACATTATTTTTTTTTCCCTTGAAAAAGAACTGTAGTCAAACCAGAGAGAATCAGGCAAACATAATGCTATTTGCCAGTAGCTATGGTGACTGCTTGTAGGAAAAGGTAAAATGTTCACAGATGAAAGAAAAAAACCTCACTGTCTCTTCTGTAGGATAAAACTGAGCCAAAAAAAGTTATTTAATTTGTTAATACATATTTCTTTACCCAAGTAAGCAGAGTGGGAAGGAAATTAGCTTCCTATATTTAAATGTTTTAATTGGGAAATTGTTCTAGGAAGAGTGTTGTAGCACTTCAGGAATGCTATCAGTATATCAACTCTCTGTGCTAAAGATCACTGTAATAGCTGAGAGCTTTGTAATAATTAACTCCTTCCAGAAAGCAGAAAGATAGTGAGGAGGGAAAAATGTTAATAATTCATGAAAAAAATCAGGATTATTGACACACTATCATTATAAATAATTGAATCAAGTAAGTTTCCTCTCAGTAACATATCCTTGAAGTGCTGGATTCTTGTACATATTGATGTAGCTCTGGGACATAATATTGATTAAATCATCATTATTAAATTATTAAGTCAGATTGGGAAAACAGGCCAATTTTGTACTCTTCTATGTGTTCATTCTTAAATAGGGAGACCTGAGAATGTTTATTTGCAGTTGTCCTCTTTGCACTGCACTTATTCAGAAGCCATTTTAAGCTGGAGCACAAAAATGCTGGATTTCTTAATCATGAGCTAGTATGTATTCAGCTAACAGTGGGCTCTAAGGAGCACATCAAAGCATTGTACTTCAGCTACACTAAATACACATTAATGCCTAAAATATTGAAAGACAAATGTGACAGAAGTGGCTTGATAATAGTTTACAGCTTACAGCCTATCCCTGCTGTTATTCATCAGGCCTGCATGAATCCCTTAGCTACTCTATAGTAAGGGTTAAAGTGTCAGCTCATGGTCAGCTCATGGAAAAGACTTCTTTTTTCCAAAGGATTAATTCTCAGATTTCTCAGCAACACATACATTTAACTATGACTGCCGTCTCTAGAGGTAGAACAGGTTTTGCCCTTTTCTTTGTTCCAGAAGTGGGAGGCAAGTGGATTTCTCTTTTTCCTGGTTTCACTATGTTGACATCCACTGGTATGACACACATACCAGTAGCAGCAAGCTAGTGACACCACTGCAATATCTGTCCTACAGAGAATTAATCTAGCAGTCAAATCGTACTTTATTGCTCTGTTTTCCTTCTCTTGGTGTACCACTCTGTCTCTCATCTTTGAGCAGGCTATACATCTCTGAAAGGAATAATTAAAGTTGGACAAATTTTTAATCAACAGGACTGCAGCGGTTTTGGTCATATCCCCCTCTACCCTAGCTCTTTACCGTCTATCCACAGAAACCACTTTAAAAGTTCAAGACATTTTTATCCATGATTCTGACTGCAGGTTCTTCATTGATTTCTGAGGATCATCAAGCCGAGTATGACAATGCAACAAGCACCTTAAGAACTTTTACTAGGTTCTGATTGAGACACTGCTTTTCAGATTTCCCTCCTGTTGTTTTCTGTTCAGTTCTATAATGAAGATCAATACAATCCAAAGTTATTCTGGGTGAAAAAAGACTGTTGAATGTATCCAGCTGTGGGGCTTGATTAGATTTTCATTTCAGTAGTATAAATCAGAGTAACTCCACATAAGGCAAGGAAATCTCAGTACCCTGAAATGGTGTAATCTCAGATGTAAAACCAGAACAAAATTCCCTTTTTCTACTTTGTCCACTGTCAGTGTTACATGGCAATCCTGCTTCAGAAGATTAACTTCCTTTATATGTAAACACACAATTGTACAATTACTAATTATTAACTAATGGAGTATTTAGACGGAGAGGAATATGCTCTTAACATCCTCTCATCCTCTGCAAGAAAAATAATTGGAGATGCTGCCTGAAAGAATATCAGCCTCTGTGACTCAGATATCAGTTCATAATTTCTGTTAAAAAAAAAGTAAGTTTTCTTAAGAAATGCTGATTGCAGGCATAAGTTAGCTCAAACAAAAAGCAGGCTGGAGGATGAAGCATGGCTGGAATATGTTGATTTTATTTTTTTTAATAACATAATGTGTTCCCGCAGTTTATTCTTATGCCCATTTCTGCTTTCAGAAATGAAAACCAGGTCTCAAGCCTAATTTCAATATTATGAACACGAGATAAAAATTCTGTTTTCTGCACTGCAAAGGAAAATTAAGTAGCAGCGCCGTGCAGGCTCTTGCCTGTGTGCTCACACACCTCACTATGAAAGAATATTTCCATGAACACAGCATTTCTCCTAAAGTACATAATTTTTTACATATTACTGGGACTATTTTCATTAAGAAATCCTTTATGGGAGTGAAGTAGCATGATTGGTCCACTCTGAAGAGAGCACTCTTCTTCATTGTTGCATAGAAAGTGAAATGAAATCAGGAGACCAGAGGGGAAAAACCTTCAGATACCACAGCAGTAGTGAAAAAAGAGGATATACTTGAATGGAAACAAGCAACAATTTCCCATCCTTCCCATGCACACAGAGCTTGTCATTCCAATATTTACTAAGTTAAGCAGAACAGAATAATGTTTAGATGGAAAAACCCTATACTTTTTCTTATTGAAAAAAATACTGCAATAAAGCTCAGAACAATAAGTTTTTGAGCAGTCACAGGAAATGGCACACCACTGGACACTATTATTCCTGCTCTCCTGAGGTCTTAATCTAGAGTGTGATTTTTTTTTTTTTTTTTGTTTTGTTTTTCTTTTTAACAGCTTTAGATATATAAATGCACGGGGAGGAGGGACAGAAGTTATAGGGGACAACATTCTAAGCATCTTAAAATATTTGCAACACACAAATTACAGTGACTAAATATACCCCAAGAGAGTATAATCTTTCTTCTTCTTTTTTTTTTTTTTTTTCTTTCTGGTAAATCTCAGAGTGTTTAAAATGTTAACTGACACAAAGTTTGTCAGAAGCTGAGTTTTTTTCTCCTCTCTATGAAATTTATTTCTGCAAGCTACTGCCAGTAGGAAGATGCTTTTATGAGAAACAAATTGCTTGAATATGCTACTGGGGGATTTACTTTCTCTGTATCCCTAGTTTTATTTAAATATCATAAAGAGCTGGCAAAACGCAATTACTACCAGCTCTGCAGAGTCTTCTTTCAGCTCACGTCTGTGATCTACTGCATTTTGTCCAGAGGGGCTTCAGTGCCGGCTCCGTTTCTCCGGCAGGGAGCCAGTGACACTCCAGCTGTAGGTGGCAGCAGCCCACAGCTCTTCTCTCTCACAGCCTGGTGAAAGCCTAAAACCAGCCCAGAGACACAGAGCAGTGTTTTACTCAAGAGGCAGCAGAACGAAATATGGTAATAAGGATTTTTCACAGCCAAGCATTACAGGATTTTTCTGGCCAAGAAAAGCGATTTCTGAAGCACCCATTTACTTAAGATTTTGTTTGTTGATTTGTTTTTTGGGGTTTTTTTTCCGTTTTATTTTGCTTTTATTTTTTTTTTTTTTCTGGAGAAAAGTGTTATTTTGCATACACAGGCCCTTGGACAGTATATAATTGTATAACCAAATGTCTCCAGAGCATAAATATGAGATTTGACACACAAAAAAAAAGTTTCTCATATTGTATTCAATTTTATAAGTTGGAACATTCTGTGGTGAGTGGCCTTGTGATGCTCTGTTTTTTGGGTTAGTGGCTCAGGTTGCAGTGTTCTGGTCTAAGAAAAGTTGATTGCATGTGTACTTGGCTTTGCAGTGTAACTTGATAGAAATAAATATGCAATCAGTGTTAAGGATATGAGAAATACATATATATTGCCCAAGTTACTAAAAACACACATTATCAAGTCTGGCTTACTGAAAATACTTGTCAATTCATATATCCAGGAATTAGGAACTACCCAATTCATACTAAAAAAAGCCTACCCAAAAATATGGGCAAAAACATACTGATAAACAAAATCAGTATGTGTGCATGTATACTAATTTGCCTATGAATACACCTTATATTTTCTCCTATATACATATTATAAAGATACCATAATACCCAACTGGTTTTGCTACTACTCAAATATTTATCCATAAAAAATTGATGGTTTAACTATCTTAGTAGGCAGATAAAAAAAAGATATGTTCATTTTGATTACCATTTTTTACACATTCTGCACCTAGCAAGATTAGTTCCTAACCACAAATGCCATCTTGTTCATATTAAATCACAGCATTTTACCATCAAAGTACAAAACAAACATCCTCTCATTTTAAAACTAAGTGTTATAACTCTACATCTGCTCTTAAATCATCGCCCTAGCTTTAAAAACCTGATTGAACACAAACAAGCAACTGTCCATAAATAAAAAGTGTCCAGATATTGAATCCTGCTCCATCTCAGTATTGACTCTTGCCTTGCAGTAGCTTCTGTGTAAAACATGCTCTCCTACAGATGGAATTCACTCGTCCTTGCTATTAAGTGAAACACAGCAGGGCCCAGAGAGCATTTGCTGAAGCTGAAAACCGATGTTAGAATTCAGCCTTGAGTTTTGAGCTGGCATAACTACCACCTTATAAATCTGGATGCTGAGACTCAAGACATGTAAAGCTAATAAAATAAACTCCTGATTGGTTTATTATTTTCACTGCAGTTTAAGCATGTGTACTAAAATTACATTTCAATGTTAAAAATGTTTGTCCACTCAAAGAATTTTAATGCCTAACAATGAAATAGGTATCTGTGAAACAGTTTGTCCACCTCATTATTCTTTAAATAGGGAAATAGTAATGATACTCAAAGACTGCAGCAGGATTCTAAATATCAGTGGCTGCTTTAACTTACTGTGTGTTTATATATTGCATTCTTGCTCTATCATCCCTGAAACAGTGACAAAGCAATGAGCTGTTTACTGTGTCCTGTGTCCCACTTCAACTCTGCTTCATGGTTTAAGTGAATCTTAAGTAGGCAAATTTCACCCTGGGGAAGATGAGAGTATAAGAATTGTACTGACTGAATCAGAAACCTAGAGAAAGCATCAGGAAAAGGAAATGGTTTTTAACACTTTTTCTGTGTATTCTCCAAGCTGGGGAGTGGGAGCATTTAGACCTTCTGCCTAAGGTCATAGGCTTACAGATTTGGTATTAATCACCAAGGAGGATTTGTTGTTGTTGTTGTTTTTTAATATCTTTCTTTGGATAATAAGAGAATACAGTTGTATTAGGCATGACCTGAGAGAAAAAAAGAATTCATTAAATTAACAGCTCTAAATGTATCATAAAATTTGGAGTAAAACCACCTTATGGACTGTGTGCCTGAAGGAGCAGAACGGGAGATTCCAATAATTTGGCAAATTTTCACTTTAATTTCTCCATGAAATCTACTTGAGGAAAAGCTAAAAAGAGTTTAAAAAAGGTAATCACCTTTACAATACACAATTTATTTGTTAATGGTTCTTAACTGCAAATGATTTTCAGTTCAATTTACCCTAGGTTTTTCTAAACAGTTTGTTCTCTCCACTACATTAGTATTTTTTTCCAGGTAGTGACTCTGATTCATGTAACAATATCCTGAATACTAATGAACACAAAGAAAAAAATCTGGCTTGTACAAAATGATAACATGATGAAAATGAGCTTAGCGTGAATTTTGGGATTTAAATCAATTTCTGAATATTTTGGTAAGGTATGATGTCCATAATTAATCCCTGAAGGTATCCAGGAAAGTGCTTAAGTCTGGGTTAATGAACTACCATGCTTAGGTTCCAACCTAGAAATATAATGCAGTATTTCTGGAAATGGTTTACAGAATGGAAAAATGTATGAACTCTTGGGCAAATCTGACAACTGAAATACAATCATGCTATACTAGCACATTATATTCTACTGCAAAAAGGAATAATTAATGGATATTATCCAGGCTGCAGATAGTAGTCTTCAAGTTTTATTTCAAGACTTGTGCTCAAAATGATAACCATTTGTAATCCAAACCCCCTTGCTGTGAGGAATTTGTTTAGATTGAACCTCTTTGTTATTGATGATATACCATTCTCTAGCTTATTTCTGTGTATTTTCCTTTGTCTTTTCCAGACCCCACAATATGAATAATTCAGAAGAAAAAAAATAAAAAATCTGTGAATAGGAGCCAGTAGTGTGCCCAGGCGGCCAAAAAGGCCAATAGCATCTTGGTCTGGATCAGCAGTAGTGTGGCCAGCAGGATCAGGGCTGTGATTGTCCCCCTGTGCTTGGCACTGGTGAGGCTGCACCTTCAGTGCTGTGCTCAGTTCTGGCCCCTCCCTCAATACAAGAAGTACATTGAGGTGCTGGAGTGTGTCCAGAGAAGGAGAACCGAGCTGGTGAAGAATTGGTTTAGAGAGTAAATCATAGGAAGAGCAGCTGTGGTAGCTGGGGTTGCTTATCCTGGAGAAATGGAGGCTCAGGGACACCTTATTGCTCCCTACAACTCCCTAAAGGAGGCTGCAGTCAAGTGGGGGTCAGGCTCATCTTGCAGGTAGCAAGTGACAGGACAAGAAAGATGGCCTTAAGCTATGTCAGGAGAGGTTCAAGTTAGACATCAGAAAGAATTTCTTCACTGAATAGAAAGGTGGTTAAGCACTGGAATAGACAGCCCAGGGAAGTGGTAGTCACCACCCTGATCAGTGTTCAGGAAAAAACTAGAGATGGCATTTAGTTCTATGATCTAGTTGACAAGGTGGAGATTGGTCAAAGGTTGGACTAGATGATCTTGGAGGTCTTTTCCATCCTTAATTTTTCTATGATTCTAATTGGTAAGATTATTACTGAGAAATATAGAAAAAAAGTATTTTATTTATAGGACAGCACTCACATATCTTGAACAAATGCTGTTCATTTATATTTCACTGATAGAATTCACTCCCAATGTACTCCAGTTCATGTGTCTTTTTGGGATTTTACCTATTTTCTCAGTGTCCTTGTCTTTGCAATTGGGGTGAGATATGAAATTTAAAAAATTGCCCTTAGCACCCTCACCAACAATATGCTGTAAAACCCAAAAGTATAATGAAGAAGGGATGATTTTGGAGAATGGAGCAATACATACAGCACGGCTATAGTCATCAAATAATTTATTTGAGTGCATATGTATCCACATGTGCTTGTATCTGTGTTTTCAGACAGACATTTATCACACACTTCACAAATTCCTCATGATTACAGCAAGCTCATGACATGATGACTCAATAAAGAAACTTCACATTCTATTAGTAGCTTCAGAGGCTGTTTGGAAACAGAGAAGTGATGTCATGACCAGAGCTTCTGAAACTGAAGGCTTACACGTCCCTCTGCAATCCTAAGAAAATTTGTCAGGGAAAGTAGAAAGAGAACTTTAATGTAAATAACAGACACTGAACAGTGATCAGTGATAATTGTGACCTAAGTTGATGATTGCTGAACCAGAACAGGGGTGACTCATCCACACATAGTGCACATGAGGGTTCCTGAATGCTCCTGCCAGCAAAGCGAGCCTTGCTGCCGAGCTCCTCCTCAATTCCCAGCAGCTGGCTGCACTTGGCCAGAGGCTTGGAAGGTCATGGGGTACCAGTTTTGATCTGAGCAGTGCAGAGAGCCACTACTAGATCAGTAAAGAAGGTGTCTGCTGTCTCTCCAGAGCAATGACTCACCATCACACCCCACCCATTGGACTAGGCCAGCTTGCCAGTGGAGCCCTTATGACTGGCAGCTTCAACAACTATTTAAAACAAAACTTCTGCCTCTGAGTAACTGGTTTCCATCTGGGATTTTCACCTTGTGGAATTCCTGATGTGCTCACTCCCACTGGAATTTTTTAGAACCTGATCTCATTTCTACTACAACCTATTCATGAGCGTGAAAACCTGCTAGCAAATATGTGTTCTTTTAGGTACACAGCAAAGCAAAGTATCCATTAAAATACTCTATGTGTTAACATATATTGAAGTGTTCTAGTTACAGACATGAGTAGGGTGTCCAAAAACTCATATGACTATGACATCATATATATGAAATATATATTCCATATTATCATTATGGTAATGAAATCAGCTTTCAAGGTGCAGTGATGTAGTGATTTGTACTGTTCCACAACTAGACTGCAACAGTGCTAGACATCTCCACTAATTATGGAGGAAACTAATGACCCAGGCCTTGTTCTGACCTCTTCTACTGTGAAGTAACCTGAGGGAGGTCCTGGTAAAGTACAAAAGGATTTTTGTTGCTCTAGGGTGCTTTTACCTTCATATTTCCAAAGATACAGAATTCAGAAAACCAGTCTTCAAAAGCAGTTGTTTCATATATTTTTTTTTATCCAAGACAGTTTTTTCCTGAAGAGGGATGTACTAATTTTCTAGCAGGACGCCAAAATCTTAAATCTTAAATCTCTGGATGCTTTGAGAATAAAATAACATATTGATCCTATATGTTCCCCTTCACTTCAGAGTAATACACAACTTCAATAAGACTTCCCTAGTAAAAAAAGAAAAAAAAAGTCCCTTCTTCACAACGTGCAGGACAAATATATAATCTGATATAATTGATAACTGGAGCCAATTGTGAGGAAGACTGTAGAAGCACCTCCGGTTCCAATGGACAGTGAGAAAAAAGGTAGGTACTAGTGGGGTTACCTTTGCCTTTTAATAGTCAGCAGAACAATTATGGGACTTTTGGCAGAATGTCTCCTCTATTTCTGTCTTTCTGCTTCCTCAAAGCTGTCTTTTAGCTAGGTTTGGCTACTTAAAAGATACCTAATCTAAATTCATTATATGCATACACATGGAGCATGAAATTCTCATGACTATTGTGGTTCCACTACATATATTTATCTTTTCAGTCGATCACAAAGTTGGTTGGTTTTATTAAATCCAAAAAAACATGGTTTCCCATTAAAAAAAATCCATTTTTTATATTTCTAAAAGGCAAACTTATATAAGTGCTTCCTGAGAAAGAAATAAAGTACGAAAACAAATCTGGTGTCATGATAACCTTCTATATCAAGATGATACTTCATATCCAGACTTCTCAGAGTCTGTTTGAATACTGAGCATGTTCCTCGAAGCTAACAAGATACCAAAGGCAAAAAAAGCTTCTCTAAAGCATAATCAAAACCTGTTCTGTTATGTGACCTCTGATAAGCTTCATACGTTTCTTTCAATGATAAGCTCCCAAACAAGATTTCAGAACAATGAAGTTCAGCCTCCATCAATTACACTAGTGGTTCTCTGTTATGTAATTTTCAGTACTTGAAGTGAAGAAATCTATAACTAGTTAGTAGGTGTGTATGTTAGGTCACCAGCAAAGGAAGAAATGTTCTGACATGTATTACAGATACTGCAGATTATTTGGTGGTTTGACCACTTTCCTGGACAGTGTGTTCCAATATATAAACTTTTTGGTTAATCTTTTCTCCTTAACATCCAATCTAAACCAATCTAGCCCTGCTGCAACCTAAGCCCATTTCCTCTAGTTCTGTCACTTATTACTTGGGGAAGAAGGAAACACTCACCTTGTCACAACCTACTTTCAGGTTGTAGTACCAATCTACAAGGTCCCCACTGAGACTAATTTTCTCCAGGCCAGACAACTCCACCTCCACTGCCCTTCTCTGGACACGCTCCAGCACCTCAGAGTCTTTCTTATAATGAGGACTAAAACTGAAGAGAGAATTTGAGGTGTGGCCTCACCAGTGCTGAGTACAGCGGGACAATCACAGCCCTGGTCCTGCTGGCCACAGTATTGCTGATAGAGACCAGGATGCCATTGGCCTTCTTGGTCACCTGGGCACCCACTGGATCATGTTCAGATGCTGTCCATCAGCACCCCCAGGGCTTTTCTTCTGGGCAGCTTTCCAGCCACTCTGCTCCAAGCCTGGAGCTCTGCATGGGGTTGTTGTGACCCAAGTGTTGGACCTGACTCTTGGTGTTATTGAACCTCACAAAATTGGCCTTGGCCCATGGATCCATCCTGTCCAGGTGCCTCTGCACAGCCTTCCTGACTTCAGCAGATCAACTTGAAGCTGTGTGTGAGTTTACTGAGGATGCACACCATCCCCTCATCCAGATCATCAATACAGATATTAAACAGGACTGGGCCTGACATTGAGTCTTGGGGAACCTCACCAGTGACTGGCTGACAGCTGGGTGTGACTCTGTTCACCACCACTCTCTGAGCTTGGGTGCTCAGAAAAACTTATATTGAAAGGATTAGCTATGTGGAATTTTGGAAAACCATTACTACAATGATTATGACACACTAGCCATTTTTCATACATACAAGATACACCTTATAGCAAACAGTCTGAGCTCCACTATTTGTCAGGATTCATAATGAAATGAAATTCTTGCTAAGAATATGCACACTACTTCTCCAATTGGAGAAATCTGTATGTCTAGTGTTTTGAGTATTTCTGTTTATGCTTAAACATCTCACTTGCCTTGGAAAAAGTATTCCATTAATTTTGCTGCTACTTTATATTTTAAAGTTTCAAACTAGATATCCCTTCTGGAATCAAAGCTATCAGAAACGCTGATTTGGTTGTGCTGCAATTCACAGAAATAATGCTACGTAGAATTTCTAGGCATTCAGTCAAAACATTCCAAGATGACTGGTATAATAATGGCATTTACTGGTATTTCAATACCTCCACTAAAATTTTAGCAATGGTAGCTTCTCTGATTTAAGCAAAATTCAATAGAGATTATATATAACATGATGTGTAAAAAATTTTGTGCACAGCCTGCACATTATCTAAAGAGTCAGGAATTTGAAGCCCTATATATTTTTGATTCTTGGTCTTCTTACGTGCACTGTTTTCAGTGTGCCACTTTTCACACTAATCGGATACTAAATCTGTGGATCTGAGAACATAAAAAATTGATTTTCCCACAAACATTTTTAATAGAATCACCACAATACCGCCTAAATTAGAAGCAAAATGCTTTATGGTTTGAATATCATTTTTTCTAACTCGCTTGTTTTGATTATTTTTCAATTGCCAGAATTTGTTATTGCAACAATATTTCTAAGATAAAATTATGTTCTGAAGCAAACAAATTCTGAAGAGAGTACCTCATTTTAATCACTAGTAAAGAAGTTCCATATTTTAAAAATGCTTATTTGAAAAGAATAACACTTCAATACTAGTATATCCAATAAAATTTATGATTTTATGTTTTGCTATGTTCCCATACATTATCATCATAAAATTTTCTGAGGTCTTACAGATGATTTGTTTAAAATCTAAAACATCATCACTTAATGCTGTCAGATAAATGGAACATGGCTTTGATTTCTTTGTCAAATCTTTCCTCCATACTGCTATAAGCTGAGGAATACAATGCCTAAGAAATTAAATACGATAAAATGGGAATCTATTTCTGATGTCAAGAGTGAGACACACCTTGTTCAATTAATTCAGCCTTGAAACAGATATCCTAACAAAACTGTAGATTAGAACAATTTACTGTCTAATCTAAGGGCTAGAGGGCATTAAATTTTAGTTTTCTGTTCTTATTTAAGGAAAAATGCAGGAGAAATGCAGATTTTATCCAGAAAAAATTGTGCAGAGTTTTAAAATGGGACTTAAGCCAAATGAATTCCTTCTACCAGAAAGAGGTAAATGAATTCTCCTCTTCTTCTACCAGCCTAGGTAAATGAATTCTCTACCTGTTAACATTTAGTGTTAGGAAAACTGGAAATGAAATTTTTTCTTTTGCTTGTTTGACTTTCTTGTGAGAATATGATGCAACAAACAGACATCCAACAGAATTTTTGGTCATCATGGAATTATCTTTCAGCCTCCTCAAGTATTTTTTTTTTCTTAATAAGAATGGCATAAATTTTTCCAAAGATCATGTAGAACCTAAAAGGATGAACAGTCACTCTTCCAGAAAAAAGAAAACAGCTTGGAAATACATTTAAATTAATGATTGTATTCTCCAAAATAAAATTTGAAGTAAATAATAGAAAAAGCAATAGATTTCCAAATGTGTATCTCTTTAGTAAGTACCAAACTCCCACTATAATAGCTAATCTTCTTAAAAGAGCAGGACCCCAAAAAATCAAGTCTCCAAACTAGTCTTCCTCAATAATGGTATGTGTCTGCATGAATCATCATCATCATCATCATCATCATCATCATCACCATCATCACATCAGTTTCTGGAGTTGTTAAATGTGAGCATCTTTGGTATTGTGAGATCTGCCTAAAAAGCACCCCTTTAAAAGGAAGCAGGTTATCTTCTTCATACAAATCAGCAGGCATACGTGCATTTGTTGTAAATTCTGAAAAGTTGTGAGGATAAACAAAACAACCTCCATCTGGAAATTTTCTTCATTTGAAAATCAACTAAGATGAAATTTAATCCCTTTGGTTCATCTTTCTGCAAAACCGGAATATGGTGGAAGTTAAAATATTAGTTCTGAACTTAATGTGGATGTTAACTAGGATTTAGATTTGTAAAAAACTGATGTTTTAGAACCTGATGTTCTAGACAAAATGTTGGCCTGAGTCTCTTATTCTATGAAACACATCTATTAAAAGTTTCTTGATAGATAATCAGTTCTATTGTTTATGACTAGCTGGTACATTTCTTACCCAGAAACACCTACATCTAAAGCAGTGAGAGAAAATCCATGGGCAATTCTAAAAATTTGACCTGCCATACTCTTGCTAGTTTTAGAGAAATGTTTCAGTATTCCTTAGTTTGAAAATGGGCCCTTTTGTTACCCTAGAATGTGTATTCTAGGGTAACAATTCTATCTTAAGGACAAGAAACACACAAACCAGAATTTGCAAGCTGGAAGCAGACTGCAGCTCTGAGCTAAAAATGTGAGAAAAGAATCAGTGAAGGTATACAAGCCTATCTTTAGATTAATACTTTCAGCTGATACCTGCCATAACACACAGTTTTGGCTTATGGGCATAAGCAGGCATAAATGCATTTTTGGCACGTGGCTGGGAAAGGATCACCAGGACTAGCCTTTGAAATGAAAAAGGAGATGGAAAAATTTTTGAAAAGAACATTTTAGTGTCTCCAAGGTCTACAGTTTAAGCTCTTTATTTTTTCTCCTAAAAATTCACATTCATAATTACTCTTTCTTCTGTTTAATTAATATTCAGGATATATACTAAAAGGACACCACAAAATTTGTTAATTCACTTCATCTGGTCTCCTCAGCATCTATATCGTAAGATAGTCTATCACTTAAGTTCAACCATAAAATTATCTTGTACTTACAAGCTAACCTAACCTTAAACTCATTCTCTATTTTTTTTTTTCTAAAAGACATTCAAAATATTATCATATGAACTTTAGAAAAGAGTTTGGATGAAAACTTTCATTAGTGGTGTGTTCTTAAAGGCTAAAGAGGAATTGCATGATTTCCCTGAATGCAATAAACAGACAATTTCTGAAGTATGTTTTAAAATATGTATTTTTCTATTTATAGCTAAAAAGATACTATTCAAATAAGATCTACATATCTAGGAAGGTATCTCTTATATTGTCAGGAGATAAAAATTGAAAATTTAAATTCCTCGTATATTTTTGTTGATTATAGCATACATGGCAGTCAAAATCTGAAGATAAGTGTCTCTCTATTGAAATTTATTGCTAATTGAGTTTGATTTTTCAGTCTTGGTTAATTGATTAACATTAATGGACCCATCTGCTGCATCAATACATGGGGAATAACAACAGTACGAATAATCATTGTGAGAATAGTTTGAGACACTGCAAACATGATTGTTTGTGGGAGCAATTAACTTTGAGATTGTACTCTACACTATAAAAGCTAAGCTTGTGTATGTTTACATTTTTTGAGTCTTTATACAATTTAAAACAAATGCATTAATCAACTGCTACTAGTGCAGTGGCTGACATAATTGTCAAATCATTGGTGAGGTAATTTTGTGAGTTTATTTCCCACACACAGATGTGTCTTCTTAATTAACACTAAGCTTGGTTTGCAACATCTGGCTCATATGATCAGGGGCCCACACAGAATATTAAGAGCTTCCTAGGTTAATCCTTCCATGCCCATTTCAAGCACATCCAAATCCAATGAGCTTTGAATTCCATAGAACTATGTGGCATCAAACCCTTAAATTTACAGAATAGTTGTCATTTGTCCCCTGTGAAATTAACCAGTCTTTGGAATTCTACCTTAGCATAAAGTCAAAGTGCTGTAAAAGAGCTAGGGAAATGGAAAAAGTACTTTTTAAAGGAGTAGAGCATTTACATTGTTAGACTGTTTTGGTTTTTAATCTAACACATAATGACTATATAAAGAATTAAAAATTTAGATTTTTACTGAAGCAGTCATCTGATGCAATGTATATTTAAATACTTTTGAAATCAATGTTTTTTGTTCTATTGTGCAGGCTTTGGCTGGCACAGAGTTAATATTGTACACAGTAGCTGGTGTGGGGCTGTGTTTTACATTTGTGCTGAACACTGGGTTGGTAACACAGTCAAGGCCTTTCTGCTCCTCACCCCACCACACCAGTGCAGAGGCTGGGGCAGCACAAGGAGTTGGAAGGAGACACAGCCAGGACAGCTGACCCCAGCTGACCCAAGTGATACCCCAGACCATAGGGCATCATGCTCAAGGTATCAAACGGGGTAAGAAAGAGGAAGTGGGACACATTTGGAGTTACATCATCTGCCTTCCCAAGTCACCATTACACACGCTGAAGCTCTGTTCTTCTGTCACCATTGCCCTGCTGTGTCTAGCAGGGCTGTGTCTAGCCCTTGCTCCTCTTCCTGAGCTTGATCCTGATCCCCTACCAGTGGGCTGATGTCCCAGTCCTGCCTCAGCATGTCGCTATACCCAGGGATCTCCCCAGTGCCCAAGGACTGGGTCTGTTCTGATGCCCTGCCTGGTGCAAAGTCCTGCCCTGACAAACGCCAGGGGAATACCTGATACAAACAATGACCAGAACACAGGGTCAGCTGCACCTTGAAGTTTTGCATCTGAAAACTAGGTACATTCTAATCCCTGTCTTCTTCTACTAAATTACAAAGAATTTTCTTTCCTTTCAAATAAATGTCTTTTGCATAATCATTGTAATTAATAGGCTGAACACTACAGTAGTATTTTTTACTCTAATGATGAGAAAAGGCAAGTATTTTTTTTAAGAATAAGTGTAAAAAATGTTTCTTAAAAAGCACACCTGTCTCTACTCAGCAATATGAGTTGATAAACTCCAGTCTTTAAAAAACATGACAGAGATATTTGCTATGTAATACTTCATGGTCTTTCAGAAGCAAACCCACTAACTAGTTGCCAAGCACCTGAAGAATAAAATGCAATGAAAAGTATACTTTTTTTCTTTTTGCCATTAAGCAGTGTAATTGAAACACCTGGCAAAAATCTTGCAATGACATCAGATAGTTCCCTCATCACTCTCATGTGTGAATCCCGTCAGATGCCATGGATATATGTCCAGTTGATTTAAAATCACCTTAATCTGATTCTCATCCACCAAGTGTAAATCTTCTTTTCCTACAGGAGAGGAATAGGATTCCTGGAGCCCAGTTATCCATAAAGACAAAGGCAAAGAAGACACTCCAGTCTTTCCTGAATCCTTTGTCACCAGAATTTTTCCCCATTCAGCAGCAAGCCTACATTGTCCTGGGTCTTCCTTTTGCTGATGATATCCTTGTAGAAGCTTTTGGTTTTTGCCCTGCACGTCCCTGCCAGATTAATCTCCAGATGGGTTTTGGCTTGTTCCATATCTGTGGAGCTGGATTTTTTCTCTGTACTCTGGCCATGCTTCTATCTCTTGTATACTTCCTTTTAATTGTTTGAGTTTTGTCAGAAGCATCTTATTAATCTATTCAGGCTTGCTGACAGTTGATTTCCTGCTTATTAGAATGAATCATTCTTGGGTTTGGAGAAGGTGATCCCTGAAAATCAGTTGGCTGTTGTAGAAAATCATGAAAACTGTGCTACTGCACAACCCTGGTTTGCACATGCCCAGTCTTCCATGATGCCTCTGGGCAGAAGAGAAGTGACCTATTTCAAAACAAAAGCATTTCTGAAAAAGGCCCAGGCCAGCAGCTGGAAAGCAGAAAGGCAGGAAACAAGTCCAATCCTCATGAATTATTCAGGTCACAAATTCAAATGAAACAGTATTCCATAATGGCAGCTGACAGGCCAAGCAGTAGAATGGCAGAGATACAGTAAAAACCAACAGAGAAAAAACAGATTAATTACTCCAAAGTACACACTCAGTTTCATCAGACTGGTAGGCAAATTGTGTGTTTTCATAAAACTGCCTTGCTTTCATTTGTGCTCTAGTCAAACAAGACTTAGAGATCAAAGACCTGTTTAGTGTTCTTTGTGTGTTTGTATCAATCAAGAGAGGCAGAGAAGTCCCTCAAAAATTTGTTCAAGATCTTCCCAATCTAAGAAACACACAGTGGCCCAGAACTTCAAAAGAGCTTTAAAGTGTTCTGTCCAGCATTTGCCTTGAAGTGAAGTACAATTTTTTAAAGATTTGGCAGCTACTTCACAAATTCTATCATTTCTAAACAGAAAAGTGTTTCTAAATGCTGAGTTTCTTAGATAATGATCAAGTTGCTATGGCTTAAAAAGTTACTGTGCTCCTACTGAACCATCATTCAGCTGAATCACCATCCTCTGTCCTTTTAACTCATGTCTCTTTCAGACTCCATTTGCTCCATCAGCATGATGCACCTTAACTTTCAAAGGTTCTTTGACAATACTTCTTCACATATGCTGAAGGTGAACAATAAAGTCACTTGTTAGTGTTTCCATAGCATGGTGATGAACACTTGCACCCAGGAACACACCATGAAGATGTGTGAGGGTACATCACTGAGTAAGATATGGGGTTCTTAGGCAAAAGAATGACCTTTTATGTGCCTTCTGTCCAAACTGTCTATACAAAGGTTCAGATTTAGTCTTGTAGCAGTATTGATCTTGTTGGTTGCAAAGGAATTCTGGCTTCAACAAAATATATATCCTGTGTGGACAATGTCATTATATTTTATATCACTTTTCATGCAAGTAAATAAAGTGTAACATCCCTCTGGCTGGCATGAAGATGTCATATTTTCTATTTGAAATTATCAGGACAAAGGATTGATGATTATTTCATTGCAGAGAAAATTATAGTAATTTTTCATCAAAAATGAATGATAAAATGGATAAAGAAGTACGTCTTACCTAGAGCAGGTCCCACCATTGTGACATGGATGATAATCACATATGGGAACATTGCAGTTCTCAACATTCCTTCCTTCAAGAGCCTCATCTATGATGAACAACTCCTTGTGGTTAACTTGAAAATCCCTAATGCATCCTTTATAGCCATATATCTGCCCAGCACATCGATGAACCTCCTCATGAACAGGAACCTGTCCAAGGAAGGTTGATCCAAAGGTGATCTGCAGAAACAAAAAGAGACTCATCAGAAAAAAAAAAAGTGATTTGTGATGTAATTAAAAACGGTGAAAGAATAATAGTTACTGATAAAGGAAATAATCATTACTTGAAGTTGGCCAAAAACTTTGATACTTTCTGAAGTGATTGTTTTAAAAAATGTTGCTCTCTTTTTAATTTTTTTAAAATAATCTTTACAAAGAGGGTGGTTTAATGTGTTTTCATATTTCCAAATATATACATCCCATGAAACACAAATTGGAATTCCCAGCCTTAACTGCAGTGAACATGGTACATTTTTTTCATAGATACCCTCATCCTATACGATGAGTTGTACATTCATGGCTGAAGTTTGATGCAGGAAGACAGGAAAAGCTGTAGACTTGAAGACATTTCCTTTAGGACATGGGACCTACAGGATCCCTGGATAAGGGGAATACAGGGAAAATATTTTAGTTTTTTTAATGAGTGACAGAAAGCACACTGATATACTGAAGCCCAAGTGGGGGGAAAAAAGGAAATTTTCAAATTTCTGAAAGACTAGAACATCCTTATAAAGGTGCAAAGAAACAACGACAGATTTTTCGCACAGGGTCTGACCAAATCATATTAGTGCTCACTATGGTAATTCCTCTGTTGGCTGACCTAGGATTCAAGCCCTTAATCATCACATATAAACGATCTGTGACTCATTTAACACTCTGAATTCCACTCCTCAAGCTAATTCCTGATTTTCTGGAATTCTGACATGGGACTTCATAATTACTAAATTCATTTGCTAAGTGCCTGCCAATTCTTAGGAACTGAAAAAAAAATTATAGTTGTATCACATAGTGATGCATTTATTTGTACAATGCCATTAGTCCAGAAAGAGGGTGACACCTAGCCCATTCAAGTCAAGCAGGAATAAACCGGTGGAATCAGAAATTAGCACAGCATATGTGCTAATGTGAGGGGGGTAACTTACAGTGAAGAGGCCCTTCACTATCATATTCAGACACTTGTAAAGAAGAAGAAACAGGAGAAAAACATCACACTGATTTATCTGGAATTCACACATCCATATGATTTTTACTTTGCTGTTTCCAGTATTGCTTTTGTCAATCCTGGAGCTATGTTGCTGACAATTTCAAGTGAAATTTTGTGATACAGTGAATGTGAATACTGCCAGATATTCTTCTACTTAGTGTCTTCCATTCTGAAGGGAAAAAGAAAAGCATCCACTTGTTTTAGAGCATGGATAAAATAAAATCAGATTTTTCATACCAAAGAAATTCAAAGACAGTGGCTCTGCATTTGTTGAATTTATTTCAGATCACTTGATTTTATCCCCTTTCAAACAAAGCTGTGAAACACCACAGTGATAGACAAGATTTGTAAGTGGTGTTTGCAGACATTTTCTCTCTGCTTGTGAATCTCTTTCAAGAATTAAGCGAAACATTGGACTGCATTATAAAGTGCCTGTGATTAAGAACAGTGTTTTTAACACTCTGCTTGCAACAAAATCTCCTTTATTATTTGGCTTATTTTACTAAAGCACTAACCTTGGGGGCAGATCCAGTGTATCACAGAACAACTTCAGTAGGCTTTACTCAGTTTCTAGCATCACTGGATTTTATCATAATGTATTTGATGTTCAAGCTCATGTTACTACACCATAATACACATTCTTTTTATAAAAGTCCTGCTCTGAATTTAACTGACTTAACCAGAATATATTTTAAGGAGGCACAAAGAAAGAATTCCTGTAAATCTTGTTAATAACATAAAAGGCTTAATATAGTGTTATATCAATAACTTATGTAATACTCACGTTTAACTTTTCAAATAATAATTTGAAAACATCCTTCTTTACTTTGAGCCTGAGTGGTAAAAAGGATTATCTTGGGCAAAAATGGGACGATATTCATTAGTCCTCTTAGAGATAAGAAATGTCTTTTTATTCTTTCTTTGATTGTATACTTTGTAAATAGAGGTTCTGAGAGATTAGGAGCAGATCTGAAAATGTAATAGTTAGTCGGGAGGATTTGACATTCATACTACATGCCACGCAAGGGAAGAAATTCTGTTACAAACCAGCAGTGCATACATACTGAGAGATGCACATCAAGATTAGCATCTCTACAGATAACTGGCCTGTCTCCTAGTGAACAAACTTATAAAGCAAGCTGTCCATCACAGCTCAAATTCTCGTCTAAAAACATTTAAAAATGCTTCATGCGGAAATAATCTTGCAATGAGAAGTTGCATAACACAGACAATAAAAGGAAGACAAAGAATAACTGAAAAAATCAAGATTTGGGAAAGCTGTCCTCTTTTCCATTCAGAATGAGTCTTCTGATACCAGTTTCAAAATGGAGACTGATATTTTTACAATATTATTCAGAAGCCAAGTCCTAGCAAAAAAACTGACTCCAAATTAAATCACTGATGATTCATAACTGTCCTCCACCAGACAGTGTGGCTTGCAAAAAGTAACTAGAATTACTGCTTAATAATATCTGAATTGTTTCTAATAACCCCTTGGCCTTAGGTAAATGACGCTGCTAATATACTTTTTTAAAACTGTCATAGCATCCGTGTCCTTTTTATGGACTTTGTGCAGCAGGAATAGAGACTTCAGAGTCAACTAAACTAAGAAATTAATGGATATGTTGTGTATGTTGTGGTTGCTGGATGCGAAAAGACCTATTAGGAAGAAAGTGAGTACATATAATGATATCTGAAGAGGAATTACATTTCCTCCTTTAGAAGAAGTTAGAGTATACCTATTCTCCTTTGAAAATAACTGTAGTGCATATGTTGATGAAATGTTCAAAGCAAATAGCTGCTTTTTGATGTTTTGCAGACTCACCTGAGATGCTCGATGTGAGAAGGAAAGTCTGTGCTGTACAGGAGGGTTTCCATCTGCAGCCACTTCAATCATGCAGTGACCTTCAGGACTGCCCACAGGCAACATGTAGCTGTAAGGAAACAGAAGATCCCATTGCTGCTTATACTGTTGGTCACGGAGTATTCAAACCTCACATGGCAAAAGTAAGGCGAAAGAGATGTTCATACTTCCATAAAGGATGAAAATCTTTGGACACTACTAATTCCAGTTTCATGGCTATTGAATTACCCAGGACACAAGAGATGTAAGTTTCGTCGACTAATGTCCCTCTTCTGTTTGCTTTCTTCCTATTCTTGGCTAGTGTTTGAAATATATACAGAGAAAAGAAAAAAATCTTTAAATATTTAAGTGGGCATTGATAAATTTTAAGTGCTAACTGTGGTTGACATACAGTCTCTCTAGTATAGAGGATTGATGGACAAGTGACATCAATGTTGAATGATACTGAACAGCCTGGGTTGAAATTTCCTTTTCCAGATCTACAGAGGGAACAGAAATGGAATAAGAAATGAAAGGCTGTATACCTCTGAGTAGAAAATTTACACTGCGATGCAGTTATCACTACTTGGAAAGTGTGTTAGTGCAAACTCTGGTATTGAGCCTCAGAGATAAAGAAGAATGTAAGGTAAAGGGAATTTGTGAAGTAAATACTAGTGAACATTCAATGAAACACTGAGAATTTCAGCCAAGTCACCAGAATTAGGTTTCCGGGGTATGGCTTCCAACAACAACATTACATTTTTTATATAATATTTCACAAATGTTACACAACCAACTTTAAAAAAGTTTCTGAAAAAAAATTAATGTATTTGTATGGACTAGCAAATTTTTAATTTCTTTTAGATGAATAAATGGTAAAGGACCATACTAGGAATCTCATAAATTGGTTTTTGTTGGGATAGATTAATTTTTATGTTATGCCATACACATATGAAAGAGTTAAAATATTTTAAAGCCCATTTTGATCTGTACATTAGAAGCATTACTAATCATAGAAATTACTTCAGCATTGACAAGGGCAAATTTACTCCTGAAGAAAACACATCAAGATGTACCAAAATCTCTCAGATGGTACCTTTTTATATATCACCACCTAGTTGGTTGTATTCAGCTGCCATGGCATGATTTATTCCAGGTTATGCCTTGAGTTTTGTGTCTCTGCTTCTGTGTCCAAAGTCCTACTATTTCATCCT
This sequence comes from Peucedramus taeniatus, assembly GCA_013400575.1. Lineage (NCBI taxonomy): Eukaryota > Metazoa > Chordata > Aves > Passeriformes > Fringillidae > Peucedramus > Peucedramus taeniatus. The sequence continues at coordinate 128,108 of WBNO01008715.1, forward strand.
CCTGTCTGTAGATTCATTATGAAATTTAGAGTTTCAGTTTTCACTTCTGAAGTTGCTGGGAACATTGTATTGACATAAATGGATATAGTATTGTATAGTATAGGCCCCTAATGAATATTTATAAATTCACTGCAGTGATTTCTGAGTGAGCAGCACAAAATCAGTGCATTTACTAACTCACCTTAGTGGCAGAACATCCACATCAGCAGCTGATGCTCACATATTAATAAATCCCACCTTTCCAGTGGTTATATCTCTGCTGGTTCACAGCTAAATCAGTCAATACTAATTCATTGACTTTTCACTGTACTCTGATGCATGGGGTTGAAATGTGCTAAATTATTTCTACCTTGTAAGTAAGCAACACTTTTCTTATTTTGGAGTCTTTCTTTAAAAGTCTGAGATACTTGAATGGCATTTTCTATTGTCACCTTCCAAAATGTGATCTAGACCCCTAGAATATTCAAATGAGTTTGAAAAATGTTCATTTTTATTTCTGATTTTAGGTTAAAAAGAGTCATGTTGTTAAGGTATTTTGAATTGCATTCCTTCCTGAAAAGTCTAAAGTTAGCATAATATTTTGATTTCAAGTATAGGGAGCCAGAAGCAGTGCTTGCTGTTTTGAAGACCATCTGATTTGCATCTGATTTGATATTTCACTATAAATAAAGAATTCAGTAAACAGAAGTTTCTCCTTAATAAACAATGGATATATTGACAGATGGCGATTTCCTTTTTAGGTGCTTGAAATAAAGACAATTTTTGAGAAAATGCTTCCATTATTGTGTTTTCCAACCAATTCTTGAAATGTAAAGTATTCTTTGAATTTGATTTATTATTCCTACACCTGTTTCGGTTGCTGGGAATTATCTCAGTGAATCAGAGTGTACAAAGATAATTTTCTCAGATAATAGAAAATCAGGTCATTTAAGATTCTCTCTTGGAGGAAACAGCCCAAGCCTTTCCTTGATGCTTTCTACTCTGAGTGGATGCTGTAGTAGAGACCTAACATACTCATAGCAAAGCCTACCCTCTGCCCCTGCCTTGTCCCTGCTTTTCAGAAAGATTTTTGAAGTCTGCATGTTTCTGTTTCTAAATAACCTCTTGTACCACATGTTACAATGGTCCAGCCTACAAAGAACGAAAGTTTAAATGAAGTGGCAAAATTAATTAAGAAGAATACTCATCTAATGAAAAGTAAAAGAACAATGAGGTCTGTGTCAGTGTGACCATCTTCAAGCAAATAGCCATCCATTCAGCACTGTAAACTTCCATTGCAAATGCACATTCTCACTGTTTTGTACACATACTTTATATTGTTTTGGTCCTTTACTAGAGGAAAAAAGTGGAAGATTGAACATAGGTGCAACTAAAATAAGCCTTAAAGACTGCTTGATACTGAGAAGTTCTTTACTTTAGGAATCTTTATTTAGACAAGCCCAAGTATCATAAATTCATTTAGATAATGACACAGTCATCTCTACTCAGGCATACCTGGTAATCCATTCTACCTCTAAATAAATATGTGAGAGAAAAAGAAAATCCAAATAAAACCCCTCAATATCCATAAACAGCAGCTTATTATACAATGATTTTGATTGTTAGATCTTAATTTCACAAAGGACATAGAGGTGTTTTGCTTTTTTTTTCTTCTAATATGCAGCAATGAAATCTCAAAGAGCAGAACAGATTTGTTTGATGTCAGCCAATAGATTAGTGACTGAGTCATGAGAATAAAACCACAGGCTACAAGCAGAAACCTACTGCCCTGTATTCTGGAGTGCATGTTAGGAACGCTCTACCACTGTTTTCTTTAGCATTTGTTTCTTTCTCTGTAAAGATTTCAAATGAATTAATACTTGAAATTTCTCTCTGTCTTGTCATAGGATGGAAAACCTGTCATTTGAAATGTGAACAAAGTGGATATTTTTCATGCTTACGTTACCACAAAATTAGGGCTGTTTGAATTTGCTAGATTACTTAAATATGCCTAGAATAGCTTTTATAAAGAGACGGAACGTGGAAAATCATAGTCCAAAAGACAGATTTCTTAGAATATTATAAACATTTGAAAAAATGGCAATTAAACCATAAATGCTGTCTCAGTCTTTATTATAGAATTTAAACCCAGAAAGTGCTACAACATGGACACATGCAAAATCTAATCATATTAGTTTTTTAAAACAATGATGGAAAAAAGAAGGGACTTGAAATATTCTGTCACAGAAATTACTTGAACTAAAATACCATTAATGTTGCTCCATAACCTGGTTATCGTTTTCTTACAATCTATGTTTAAATGTCTTAATCTTGCAATTGAATAAATGCAGTTGTATTATTTCATGCACCTCACAGAAGATTTGAATCCATTAGAAAAGAGAAAATGAAACTGATGATTTATTCTCTTGACATTTTTTCTTTATTTTTCTAATTAACCTCGTATTATGAGATACTGACCTCGCATTAACAACACCTGAGATGAAAGTGGCTAATCACTGACATCTTTAAATTTTGAAGTATTTTAAGTTCACTGGTGCTTTTTCACTCGTTTAGATGCTGAAGGCATTTCAGTCCATCTGCCTTGCATCTCAGTGGCATATTCTGGCTGCACTTAAAGCCAGCATATTTTTCCCTCCAGAGACAGTGACAGGAGAGAATGCAGTACGATTCCTATTGCAGGATAATTTTGTCAGGCAGCAGAATTGTGATTCATTCACATCACACTCATAATGATATAAAAAGGATTCACAGGGAGGTAAAGAATTGGGTGTGCAAAGAGTAGTTCTGGGAAATGTGTATGTGTGGAGGACGTATGGGCAAGGTTATGCACAGTAATCTTAACAGGTTTGGAGCCACGTGAAGCCCAACCTGTTCCTGGAGATGCTAAGATATAGGCCTGATGAATTAAAATATTTATTTCTACAAATTTGAAACGAGAAGATGTTCAGCCTTCTTATTTGCTCTTGGCTTAAAAAATAATTATTTTATTTTATAGTTGCTGTGGATTTTATAAAGTTAAGAACAAGAATTACAAAGGTTTTTCTATTAAAAAAAAAAGACTCATGAACCTCAACAGGTGCAAATCAGTATTTATATACTCTGTCATTACTAGTTGCATGTTGATTGATATGTACACGAACACTGGATTTCTAACAAAGTGCAATGTGTACCTCACACACTCATTACAGAAATGTGGATATCAGGTATTGGATTACTTAAGGTCTGAAACAAAAAGTCAAAGAAATCCTCTTAAGCTAGCTAAGATTAGGGCACCTCTAAATCAAATGTTATCTCGTATGATCTTGCTCAAGTAAATGTTTCAGTTTAAATTATCATAGACTACTTCTCCAGCTGGAAATAAAAGCATACTTTTTTTCCTTTCTAGCTAGTCACCAGGTGGCACTAAAGGAGCACAGTAGAAAGCATGAACACAAAATCCCTACTAATGTCTCTTCTAATAATTGGAAAGACTGACTTAAGCTCTAATTGATAGCATGATTGCTTCAGCTTCCAGTTATATCAGGGGAAACATAGTAAAGTATCTTAAACTGATTACATATTTGACAATACGGATGAGAATAGATCCAGAGACTGGAACTTCTGGAAGACTTTAAACTGCTTTCATGCATTATAACTACGCAACGTAATAATGTAAAAATGGTGCATTTATGGTTATGTAAACATACATAAGAAAGTTTAATTTATAGCAATTATATTTTCTAGATAATGCTGAAGGTGCAGCCATATTTCTAACAGATTACGGAGAAGTGCAGCAAAATTAAAGTGTCATATCAGCAGGTATAAATAACCCCAGATATTATAAAGAGAACCTTTGTTTTTATCCAAGCTAAATAATCATGATAAGACTGTTTCTAAACAAAGACCTCTCACTGCCAGCAGACAAGGCACATCCTCATCTGCTCTTCTGAAAAATTATTAGAAACTATTTACACCACTGTCCATTTTATAATGCCACAGCTGGAGGACTACATTTTGAACTACATGCTATTTTTCTTCCTACAATCTGAAAAATGCTAACCCAGCTTAACAGTTCAACATAGGAAAAAAATCCCCCAAAAAATCCCTTCACTAAAAAAGTATTGATATCAAAGACATAAAATAAAAGGGTCCTGCAAAACACTGAAATAGTGGCTTCATTTACACCCTTGATTTACCAGAGCAGTTGTCAAGGGAACACCTAACCAACTGTCAAGTATTACAGAAGATTTTTCAAGAACGGTGATTTTACTTTTGACTGAGCATATTCCATTCACAAGCATGAAAATATATATTGTGCCTTTCAGTTTTAATAGTATCTTCATACTTTTCCAAAATTCTTGCACTTACTACTTTTTTCCCCCTTAAAAATATATTTCTAAAAATTCCATTGCTTTAAAAACCATACCTTCACTTCCCAAAAATTAACTTCAGCATACTTCTTCCATGGAAATGTTGTCATGTCTCTTTATCATCTTGTATTTCAGTAAGGTCAAATTTTGGTATTTCTTACCAACTTCAATTGCAACCCTCAGAAGTGACAATTATAAAAATGAATGCTGCATTTTATGTCTGACATTTTATTTGAAATCAATGAAACATATTTCATAACATCCAGCAATTCAACATCAATTCTCAGGTTTTCTAGTTGCTGCAAACTGACCAAATAGTAAAAGTGTACAGAGATGGAATGAGAAAAGGAGACCAAGGTGAAGAGTAGATGAAAACAAGGAAGATGAAAACCCCAAATTACATTGACTTCTGAAGTGTCTTGCAGGAGTCCCTTGATGACCCTTTCTTTAGGAAAAATAAAACAAACCACACACAAAAAGAGGTATGTGAATTTTGAAAATGCATTAGGGAATGATAAACTCCCAGCTGACTCTCAGCTTATTTGAAATTTGCTGCTCCAGCTATATGTACATAAATTCCTGGGCCCTGATGGGACTCATCCCAGAGTACTGAAAGATGTGGCCAGTGTCATCACAGGACCTCTCTTCATTATTTGTCAATGATCTTGGGAGTCTGGAGAAGCCCCAGTTGACTGGAAGCTGGCAAATATTGTTCCATTTTTCAAGAAGGGAAATAAGGAAGACATTGTAAATTACAGGCCTGTCAGTCTCACTTCAGTGCCTGATAGAATTATGGAGGAGCTTACTTTGGGAATTATTGTCAAACACCTGAAAGACAATGCCCTCATTAGCCACAGACAGCATAGGTTCATGAGGACAAAGTTTTGCTTAACCAACTTAATCTCCTTTCAGCACTAGGTCCGCCTAGTTTACCAAGGAAAGAGAGTAAGTGTGGTGCATTTGGATTATAGCAAAGTTTTCAGTACTATTTCCCAGAATATCTTCTTGGATAAAATGTACAGAGCACAGAGAAGTCCATAACATGTTGGCTGAGCAGTTGCCAGTGGGCTCCTCAGGGTTCAATTTTAGGGCCAGTGTTCTTCAATGTTTTTATAGAAGATCTGGACACAGAAATTAAATACATATTAAAGTGAATTTGCTGATGACACTAAACTAGGAAAAGCTGTGGACTCCTTCAGGGGCAGAAAGGCCTTAAAAAGAGATCTGGATAGACCAGAGAGCCAGGCAAGCACCAACCATATGAAATTTAACAAGAGCAAGTGCCACAGTCTTCACCTGGAATGGGTCATTGCGATTATACATCCAAAGGGGATGAGAGGTTGGAGAACCACTCTGTATGAGAGCAATCTGAGGGTTTGAGTTCATGGCAAGTCAAAAACAAGCCACCAGTGTACCCTGGTGTAGTGGTGTGTGTTTTGTTTGATTTTGCCTCTTTTGCGGTTGTATTTTGAGAGGGTTGTAAAGTTATGGTTTGCCCCATGTTACCCCTGTCCCTTCCCCTTATAGTGGTTTTTGTCCAGGTTTTCCTGCCACTCAGGGTGCCCATCAACCTGCTCACCCCCCCCTTTCCCCCCATTTCTGCTAAGTCATTCCCAGTTGTCCTGTCTCCCTTCAGGTCAATTAAGTTTTCCCTGCCCAGCTTGTTCTCGAGGTTTCTGTGTCAGTCACCTTGTCCCCTGTGTATGGTTTGTTGTGTGGGTTTTTTCCCACCCCTATGTTTTCCCTATTGGTTCAGTTAAACATATCCTTATTCCTGTTGTAACTACCCATTGGCTGCTGTGCCCACCTCCCTGAGTCAGAGGTTTGATAAGCTCTTGCTGAGCCTTGGGGGTGTCCGCTTCGTCTTGTCCCTTCAAGGAGATTAAAACTCTTTGGAATACCTTGATGGAGTGTCCGGCTCCTGGCTTTCTTTATCTCGGGACTCTGGTGGCTTTTCTCTGCAGCTGAACCCACGCAGCTGCCCTGACCGCCACCGAAACCTCAGGGGAGGTTTTGGGGTGGCCTCTCGTGTGGCTCCCACCGCCACAAAGGGGCGGGCTAGCCGAATTCCCCGCCTCGTGGCGGCGAGGAGAAGCCGCACCCTGGCAGCCAAAGGGGACAGCTTGGGGTGCATTAGGCACAGCATCATGAGCCAGCTGAGGGAAGTGATTGTCTTACTCTACACTGTAGTGGAGCAGACACATCTCAAGTACTCAGTCACATCTCAAGACATCACAAATACTGAATGTAGCTTTGCGGGTCTCAGTAAAAGAAGGATATAAAGTTATTGCAGACTTGAAAGGAGTGTCTGAGGTCACTTGGTTTGTTCATCTTGGAGAAAAGAAAGCTGAGGAGTGACCTCATTCTTAAGGGGAGAAGAGTGAGGGGAGATCCTGCTCTCTCTCTGGTGACCAGCAATAGGACAGGGGAAAATGGAACGAGCTGAGCTGCATCAAGGGAAGTTCAAATTGAAGATCAGGAAAAGTTACTTCACTGAGAGGGTAATCAGTCACTGGAACAGCTTCCCCAGGAATGTGGTCATGGCACCAAAGTGTCAGAGTTCAAGAAGCATCTAGATGATGCTCTTAAGTGTGTGGTTTAATTTTAAGTAGTTTTAAAAGGAGCAGGGATCTGGAATCGATAGTCCTCGGGGGCCCTTCCAGTTTGAGAAAGTCAAGCAGTATCTTTTTATCATATAATCACAGATTCATAGATTCATAAATTGAATTGGGTTGGAAATGACCTTACAGATCATCTAAATCCAACCTCACTGCTACTGACCTTCTAGTAGACCAGGTTGGTCAAAACCCCGTTCAACCAGGCCTTGAACACTCCTACAGATGGGACATCCATGAATTGTCTGGGCAACCTCTTCCAGTGCCTCAGCACTGTCATAGAGAAGAATTTTTACCTTGTATCTAATCTACACCTGACCTCTTCCAGTTTGAAGCCATTTCCCCTTGTTCTGTCACTGACTACATGTGCTTATAAAAAAGAACCTCTTTTCTCTTTTTGCTTTGGGGGTACTAGTAGAATTGAAGAAACTAAGGAAAACAAATACCCTTCACTTTCCCAAATACTACCTACCTTGCACAGAAGATGCAATTTCTTTGCTTAGTGTTGGTATACAGATTTTTTTCATACATTATACAGAATCTAAAAAAAACCCTCCAAACCCAATGTTTTTTTATAAGCATATTAGTAGCTGAAAATGGTAAAACCTACATTAGGTGAAACAGATACTGTTTATGTTACATTCTACTTAGCTTGGTTTTATGCTTCATTTATTCCAGCTTTGCTAGTCCAACAGTCAAGTTTATGATCCTTCAGTAGACTGGCTAATGGGACTCTTCCTAATGCATATATTGCCAAGCATACTACAGGCAGCATACACCCAAGGATCATTTATTTCAATGGAATGCTTTTTTTCAACATATATATTTTATGAATCGTGACTTTAAAGATATGTGTTCCCAGAATGGATCTTTAAAGGAATGTATGAATTCTGCTCTTAATCATATCTTTGAAATTCCATTGACTTCATGGGGATTTCACTGGTGTAAACACAATACATCACTGTGCTGTGACAACCAACTGACAGACTGTGACACCTCCATTTCACACATGCAAGAATGGAATAACATAAAGATACTGGAATAATCAGTGCTAACATTTAGGCAGGGTTTTGAAGTTACAACAGAATTGAATTTTTATTATAATCATTACCATAGTCATTATTGCTGTTCATGATCATGACAGTATTGGAAGAACAGATTGTTACAAAATTGATCCTGGCAGTATGCACCAAGTCCTACAAAAACCTTGTGTTCTAATCTGAGTTTCAGGACAACAAGTTTGTACATAGAAGAATACAGAATATATATTGCACTTGTTTTTATCTCTGTTGGATCATAGGGCTTCATAGTGTATATTGTGAGCTTTTTCATGTATTAGATGAATTAATTGAGATTTCACTGCTGATAAATACCCTGTGATTCTAAACCCAGTAATCCACCTTCAAGATTGAATACAGTTGCTTTATCGTGTTTCTGACTACATTGCCTCAAGTTCATGAACCAACTAGGTATTTGCTGCACCTGAACAAGGTCGTTTAAATTTCATTATGGCTACCTTTACTTTCTCTTTGAGTCTATATTATATCAAAGAGAAAGACTTCTACTCTTTTCTTTGGCGCTACAGACCTTAGGGAAGGTGCTTATGGTCTTTTGCACAGCTCATTGTTACCCTGTAATCTCACTTCTGTAATTCACTGATTTTTAATATAGATGTAATTACATTCAAGCAATTTTATTAAAAATTATGTAATGTCAGAAAAGAAAGTTGGCCTGCCTCTTTCAGTAAAAAGCCTCCAGCTAAAGCTTATGCAACAACTAGTACAAAATATGTAAGACATGAAAATTCAACTATAATCTTCACTGAAAGAATATGCTGGTGTGAAAATAGTAAAACCCTTTTTATGAAGAGTCATTAGACAATAAGTTTTGGCCAGTTCTTCCGTTGAATGGAGATGAAATAATTTCAGCAAACAAAATAACAATACTGACCTATTACCTCAAAAGTCATAGGCCTTTCTCTCTGAGAAATGGGAAAAAATTGTCTAGGAGTAATAGGTAATACTAGGGAATTAATTTAGAAAAAGCTGAAATAGTCATCAAGAGCAATGATGCAATATTACACTTACGAAGACTGGAAGAAGTTTGAAGACTTCTGCTAAATAATAAATAAAATTTGATGGCATGGAACATATGAATGGTAACTTTAAAAGAGTACCCTAAAAAAGTACCAACTCTGAGGTCTTTTAGTCTCAAGCGAAGTGTGACCACTGTCAAGCCACTCTGACCACTATCAACCATTTCCTTCTCTTTAAGTACAAGATCACTTGTAGGTAGAGTGATTTTGAACACACTGAAAAAGATCATGTGTTTGGATCGTGTTTCTGTTTAAGAAAACATTAATCTCAGTAGAAGCGGAGTATAACTCCACATAAGAAATATTCAGTATTACCTCCTGCTGAGAAAATAATTACTGTTTTAAGCCTGGGAAAATGAGAAAAGAGCTCTTGGTAAAACTAAATTTCAAAACCTGTCTACGTTGATGCTTTTGTATCACCTCTTAAAACTCTTTTTATGCCATTTATCTACCTATCAGATAACTGAATCTCATATATGAATAGATTGTGAGAATAAAGAGAAACAAGAGAACAGTTTAAGTACATTTAGAGGCAATGGTCTCATGTGAAGTGGCTATGAGATACAAAGTTTGAAGAAAGTATACATATACACATATTTCTGACAACAACCAATGTTTAAATTTTTTTTCTTATGCATACACAATTTATGTATGCATAATTTGTGCTTTATAGAATGGTTAAACCAGAACAAAGAGAAGAATAAAGGAAAATAACATATCCAAACCACCATATTTTGAGGGGGGTAAGTTCCCCTCAAGACATTAAGAAAAAGAGGCAAAATCATGCAAATGCCAAGGGTTCAATTATCCTAACACATCACCAAGAAAATGCCACAAAAAACCATTGAAAAAGTGCTTAAAGAGAGACATAGTAGGCAGTCTTCAAATTATGTCTCCCCTTTCCAGAGGAGGGTCATCACTTCCAGCAGCAGAGAGACTCTTCTGGAGCTAACAACAGCTTGGTATTGCACTGGAGCATAGGAATGAATTATTATGTTTAACCATCTTCAGATAGAGTCTTTCATCTATTGTCTTACATAAGTCTGGTCCTATGAATGAAAACTAGGAAGCCACTTGACATGTGAATAAAGCTCTATCAATGCAGTGCTGCACAGATAATTGCAATACTACAATGATCTCCTGTTGAGGATCTTTTCTCACCTATTACAGACAGAAGAAGTACAATGATCAGTAACATATATTACTTCTACCAGGCAGCACTAATTAATTTTCTTTTGCATACTCTGATGTTCTAAAATGAACTGTTACCTCCCCTCTACATGGGAAAACTAAGAGAAAAATAGGTTAAGCAATGTGGTTAATGAGAAAGTGACTCTTCAGTTTGAACACCAGAAGGAGGAACAATTTATATACTAGTACAGGGAATCCTGGGTGGACTGGAGAATAAAGACTTTCTATTGCCAACTAGTGCCAACCCTGAGGTAGTGGCTGGCATATTTATTAATACTCAGTACCAAGAGACATCCTGCTACCTTTCAGTTTTACACATATAAGTATCAATTGAAAAAAAAAAAAAAAAAGTATTTTGCTTTCATACTCTTTAAGGCTCATATTTTCTAATCCTTTCTAACCTTAAGCCTTTGGACCTTGGAGCTACTGTCACATTTCCCTAATTATGACTTAGGTAAAATTTATGTGCCACCTTCTCATAGTGATATTCAAACAGCCTGTTCTTGGTCCCTTCTGGTGACATTCTCAGAAGCATCCCAGTAAGAAAAAAGAAATATGCAGACACTTAATCTCTCATAATTCAGCAACAACTGCTGAAATAATTATATCGTCTGCTCTACTCTTCTGTAATGATCTATGAATGTCTAATTCAGTTGAACTACATTAAGATCAACTGTAAATATGGCAAGAGAATGTGAGTCAGGGCATACATAGCTAAAAGTAGCTTCTTGAAACGGAATATTTAGTTCTCCACTGTATTGCTTAAGAATTGAAGGTAAAACCATGTTATTGTGAAAGAAAAGTTTTCTATTTATGACAATAATTATCACTAACAATACTTGTGTTAAGCATTACTTATGCTGTCACAAAAAAAGGACCATGGAGACCTGCAGAGAAGGGTAATTCACCATTTGTAACCCAGATAAAATTGGAAATGAATAGCTGATCTTTCTTATTAAGCCATAACACCAGTTAAGAGAGTTATCTCTGCACCTCAAATCCTCACCTTGTGTCTCTCCTTTTGACAGCATCAGTAAGAAAGAAGGTAAGAGCCTTGTCAGCATAATCCCTTCAGGCCCTCTTCAGTACAGGTAGGAGTAACTGACTTTTGGAGAAATGAGAGGCATCATTGCCAAAAGTGCTGGTCATACTACAAATCTACTTTCACAAAGCATGAACAACTCACCTGAAGTCAATAATACAAGGAAGAAACATTAAATAACACTCCCACTTACCAGACTTAAGATTTACTGATTTGTGAAGCCTAATGGCTACACAATGTAACCAGTTCATTGCATTTTTAAAAATATTGGTTTTTGACAGATACTTATTGCTTTGAACACACAAAGGAACAGAACAGAGCAGACTTCTGATTACAGAATACATTCATAAATACAGAATTGCACAGAACTTGAAGCTTACTGTTGTAATCTACACTGATTACAGTTCTCTACTTATCTGTATCTAGACCAGACTCATTAAATGTTTTGTTGCAGCCTGCTTTTGACACCACATGTGCTGTGTTTTCCCCCATTGAATGAAAGTATGAGCTTTAGAACTTCTCTGTCAAAGAAATTAAGATTTGCATAATAATTTCATGTGTATTTTGTACTTAAACCTATCTAAATCAAAGCATCCAACATGAACAGCTAAGAACATTTTGCTAAGCTATAACCAACTATTTTTAAAGAAAAAAGAAACTGTTTTATAGTGGTATGTTTTTTTACATTTTAGCTGCAATCTTAAACATACATGAATGTACAGGATTATGATGCTTACTGCCTATTTGAATATCAAAAGGCATAATATAGGTTATAATGTCATTTGGATGTGCTTCAGCAGAACCTACCTAAATAGCCAAATGTATGTTTCCTAGTGTATTACAAATGTATCTCCTATTTTTTTGCTCACTTTGTTTAGTGCTATATTTGAGCTGAAATGTATTATTTGAAAAATAAATGCTGTACAAGATTTGTGAATATAAACTGCAAAAAAGAAAAGCAAGGAACACAATATATTTAGTTTGTAGATGTATATGCATATTCACAGGCCATCTTTTAGGAAGTTTTGTGGTGTTTTTTAAACAAGATGGATTACTTTCATCAGATTGTAGAAACAAAAAGATTGAGGTGTTCATGGAAAAAAGCAATCTTCTGTGATGTGAAATGTGCCCCATTTCTTCATGGATAGTCAAAATATTACATAGGCATTTCAACAAGATTAAATTTTACGAATGCAAGTCATTAAGGAAATTGTGGAAGTATAAACATGCACCACAATGCCTGTTGCTGTGTATGTAAAATCTGGTTTTGCTTACAGATTAGGTTCTTTATTTCTTGATTTTGATGTCCAATTTTCCACTTACATGTTATAAATGCAACTACACACATATTGAATTTGGAAATATTAGAAATTATCTCATTACAAAACTACCCCATGATTAACTATTTCATTTCAGAGAGATGCCTGGCTGTATTAACCACATAGATACTTTAGGTCAAGATTCAAGCATTGAAAAATGTATCAATTTATCAGAATTAACATTTCTAACTGGCAAAAATTAACTTCAGATTAAGCTGTCTTTAATTAGCAACAAATTAAATAATGCACAACCAGGTTTACTAGTTACCAGTTACACTCTCCTTTATAGTGTTAGCCCTAATGAAAAATATTTTCAATCAGTATTTGCAGAATGGGAATCCCTGCAGACTGGCAGAGTTAGTGTTCATTATCCTGAAAGGTAGGGAATCCACAGTGTGTGATCCAGGCCTGTCTCATACACTGTCCTGCTCCCTACCTGCTTATACTTAATGTTGCATTCACCACCTGAAAGTGTTTGTCAGCTCTGCAAGCAAAAGTAAAAATAAACAAATTGCTGAAGTGGCCTGAATGAGCCTGGACAGACAATTCTAAAATCTATGTGTCCTAAGAGGGTGTTAAGAGCAGACACTCTTCTATTATGGGCCACCATGAAGCCAAAGTTATACACTCGTTTTTACACTTCACGCAGAATCGCTGAATGGGCCGGGTTAGAAGGGGCTGTTGGTTGTCTGTTCCAACCTCCCTGCTGAAGCAGGGTCCCCTCGAGCACGTTTCTTGTGTTTGCATCTGGATAGCTTTTGAGTATCTTCATAGAAGGAGACAATGCCCACAGTCTCCCTGGGCATTCTGTTCCAGCTCTCAGCAATCCAGTCCTCAGAGCAAAGAAGCTCTTCCCCATGTCAGGTGGATTTTCCCATGTTCCAGGTTCTGGCCATTGCCTCTTGGCTGTCTTCTCTATGTTTGTATTCATGATTATAGCTGGAGCCTTCACAGCATTCCCTTACCAAAGGTTATTTTATGGGGTTTGTTTGTGTGTTTCTCTTTTACTGCAATAGCTAAAAGAGTACTGGACTCTAGAAAAACGGATGGCAACAGGATCACATCATCACATCACATCAAAGTAGATGTCTTTTGGTTCACAGGATTCAATACTGAACAGTAGTTGAGTTCCATCAAATAGGTTGTAAAACAAGAAGCCTTCCATTAGAATGAAATAAAAAGAGTTGTCTTTCATTTAAAATCATTCTTTAAGGCTTCAAACACCAAAATACCAAGAACAGGCCAAGCTTATTAAAAAATGATCAAACTAAATATATCAACCTATCCCAGCCTATATATTAGATACCTGCAAGGTTTGGAGAAGAAAGTTGTCCTTCAAATTTAAATAGAAATGGAAAAATGGAAAAATTTAAGAAAATTGTGCATAGTAAAAACATTTCTAATGTGGTCAGAAGAGCATTTGTGGGTGTATACTTCAGACATGCCTCTGAGGCAAACCCTAGGATGTCGTGCTGGAAGATTCTTTTCCTCTGAAGGACCCAGTGAAAAACTTCATTATTTCCCTGGCTCACATTGAGCACTAAGGGATGCCATGGGTAACTGACTGCTAGATAGACAATGCAATGCTCACCAATGAATTTTCTACCCACTTAGCTGATTTTGTTATAAGGGTGTTAGGAGAGCCTTGAAAGGAATGTTCTATCTGAATGGCAGTATATTTTAGGAAACAGCTCTACCTATCCAACATAGGTTATTTTTAGAAATTATTTTAGTCTTCATCTAGGTACCTCAGAACCCTGCAATCAATAATCAATTTTATAATAAAAAGATCTCTGTAAATTTTGTATCACAGGGAAAGACCTGAAGGAGATGAACAGACTTGCCCAAGATGTTGTCTAAAGAATGCCAAATATGTAAGGTAATGAGTACAAGTTCTGTGATTGCCATGCTTTTATTGATCTTATGTGAAGTTGCTAGAAATTAGGATGAATTAATCTAAACAGAAATTGATTTTAAGGAACATACCCATTCCACTTATTAAATTGCAGCAGTCAAATATTTGCCTGTTTTCAGTCAATATTAAGTGCTTTGCTTAATGATGAACCTGGAAAACTTGGCCTGCTGTGCATCTGCCTCTCATTTGTGTGCCAGAGGAAGACAGCTGGCAGGAAGATAGGGTGAGCAGGATTATGTCAGCTAATTCTACCACTGTTTTCATTAAACAACTCTTGCACTGTTTTTTCAAATTAAAAAACAAAAACCAACCAACCAACCAACCAACCAACCAACCAAAAAAAACCAACAAACAAACAAACAAACAAACAAACCAACCAAAAAAAACCAAAAAACAAAAAACAACAAAACCAAAACCACACCAAACAAACAAAAACCTAACAAAACCAAACAGGCAAGTAAACAAACAAAACCCCCAACCAAAATAGGTTACTGTTTGGTAGGTCAGGAAGGAAAAATAACCAAAAACATGCACCTGTGCCTGACATATGAAAGACAGGATATCTGCTGATGATTCAACTATAATATGTGCTGCACATAATAAGATAAACAGAATAAATTGTGTGGGGAATCAGATATGGAAAATCTACTTCACAAGTACTTTTTTTTTTTATTTTTCCTGTCTTCATTTTATCATCCTTTCTTATTCAGGAAGGGTTGAGGGAGCAAAGGAAGTTCTGTGTTTGTCCTCTCTTGTCACTGCTGAATGTTGATGCAACAGTTTGGGCAGGTAGGGAAGAAACAGACCTTATTTGGCTTGAATCAGATACAAATTCTACACTGACATAAAAAGAGAGCATTATTATTTCTAGAGGAACAACTAAAAAGGAAAGAGGAAAAAGCTTATTAAGAAAAGTTTTTAATTCTCATCTTTGATCAACTGAACATTTTGGAATCTTCTATCCATGATAATGATTTAAGGCACAGTATTTTTATAGGAGACATTCTTTGGAGCCCATAGAAAACCATCCTCAGCTATCTGGGATTATAATGAGCAGGGATAACCTCAGCTACTGACATGTAAAGTATTCCATCAATATTTCAATGCAGTTTGGTAGAATAAATATCTGAATTTTTGTCTAATTTTTGTTTAAAGGTATGCAATGAGAGTTTAAAAGTATAGAATATGTACATAAAGTTTTCCCAGTTATTAGGCAATGTAATTTATTTCATCATCTGAAGATGCAGCAGTACTATGCTGTGAAAGTTGCAGGTTACAAAATGTTAGTTCACATTTAGTTCAAGAACTTGTGTAAGGTGAGATGAGATATGTACTAGCTTCTTGCAGCTCATCTTGAATTTAAACTGAACAATTCTGTGCTGCTTAATTTCCCACTCAATGTAGCTGTAAATGTTTTGGCCCTTTGGTTGTCTGTACTCAGTACTCAACCTCTGGTGTACTTAACTGTCTTCCTGCTCATAACTGAGAAAAATGGCAGCAGGTTTTGAGTAGTTTAAAAAGAAAAAGTACGAAAGGAAAAAACACAAAATATCATAGCAAAATTTCTAAGTGAGAGCAAAAATACCTATTCAGCATTTAATCACTACTATAATACTACAGGACCAAGGAGATAAAAGCCACCAAAAAAATCTCACAAACTTGCTGCCAGCCTGTCAGAAAACATGATCAGCTATGATAAAAATTGTATGGACAAATCACTTATTTTAAATCACAAAGCAATGATATGAACTAATTCTGACAGTGTTGGATACATTGAATGATGTTTGTCTTCTACACATTAACTCCTCAGAGTAAGAATGAGAGGATTTTCCAAGATCTAGGCATCTCTTTGGATCCAAGTGCCTACTTGCTTGAGTGGTAAAATATTTCACATTTAATCTACTGTTAATAAGGGGCAGTTTTAGTCAATATGAAACTGTGCTGCTACCAAAAAGAATGGTGCCCAATTGAAGAAACTGTTCAGGGAGTGTAACTAGTGATCTGACCTGACTAAAAACAAAATTACCAAATCCCTTCAAAGATATTTTTTTTGTCAGATCATCAGAATTTCTACATCAGTTCACAACTAATCAAACAAAGTTAATAGCTCTTCAGTTAAATTGCCTTCTTAGTAAGACTGACATTATCTTCCTGAACAAAGAGGGCTTTAATAAGAGATAATAATTCCAAAAGCTGTAAGATGCTGACCAGTGTAAAACTCACAAGAAAATAAAACATCACAGATGTATATTGTCTTCATCTTCATGAAATGTAATATATGCAATAATAGAGGGCCATTTACTATTCAATATGAATGAATGTTCTTGTATTGGAAGGTGTGAATACCTTAATACCATAGGATTACTTTTTAGCATTCTGAGTCTCTTTGCAATTTTAAGGAAATGGTCCTACTGACAGCATTTCTTTATTGTTAAATAGAGAATTTCACAATTATTAAATATGTTTTTTTTTTTTTTGTTCTGGAAAAACAGAGAAGAAAGAAAGAAACAAAACCCCAAAAGATAAACCCAAAAAGTTTCTGGCTCAAATTTGAAGGTTAAAGTGTTTAAAAGGAAACAGATATAATTATTTGGGCTTTAGAAAGCATTCATAGCCCCTGGAGTGTAGACTGAATACTTAGCAAGGCAAACAATATGACATCAACCTCAGTGCATCACCAGAGTTCTAAAACTGAAAACATGGATATACGTTTGGCATAGGCTGCTGCTGAGATTTTTGTCTGCATCAAACAATCAGCAAACTCCACTCACATGGTAACTTGAGCCTTTTTTTTTCTCACATATCCCCACCTTAAATTTCCAGTAAAACTGCTTGTGTGCCTGCTTCTCTACATAAGAATTGAAGAAATGTAATTTAAAAAGCAGTAAGATAAAAGTGCCAGATTCACTACCTCCATGAAATACATTAAGAAATTTTGAAAGATTACAGGTTTAAGTATTTGACTGAAATAAATCTATTAAAACAAAGCAAAGTGTTCTTCTCTTCTGTTAAAAGTGAAGGAAAAACTCAGTCTTAATAATCAATACCTTCCTCTTTGGCTGATTGTACTCTTCAGCCAAGGAAAAAATTGGTTAAAACATACCTTGGCTTATGTCAGGCACAGGCTGTTGTTTAGTTTTGTGTTTTTCACAACATTTGCTGTTGAGCAAAACTTATACCTGCCCCAGAAGGCAGGCAAGCATAATCCTGTTATTTTCCAGATGGATGAACAAAAGAGGTTGTAGAAGATTGTTTCTGACAGTGTTGGGAACAAAACCCAGGGGCCAAACCACATGTCAGATTTACATAAAATGTATTCAAATCAAGAGAAAATGCATTTTCTGAAGGTGTTTTGAACGGCTGCTGAGTAATTTAGTAGCAACACAGCATGCTGCACTGTAGCTCTCACAGTCACATCTTTCATTACTATTGGTCTGCTAGGTGCTGGCAGCTCTGACAAGACAATGTGAACCGTAGGGGGGATAGAACAATTTCTGTGACAATGTATAGATCCCTAGCTCCTGGTGTCCTCACTGAAACCCCTCAGTGCAGAAGGAAGTCACATCCACCGTGGCTGCAAACAGCAGAGCAGTGCTGCAAATTGCATGAAGCTGCAGAAGAAAAACCACACAGACACATATCCCAGGGCACAGATGTGAGTTGGTGCCATATAAACACCATTTCCCCAAACAGGGAAAGGTACAGCAAAGATGTGATACTGCACTTGAGCAAAGCCTCCAGAAAAGGCAGTACACAACTGGAAGAATATATTTTTTTTAATGTACTCCAAACCTGCAACAGCTACATGTCTGTTTAATACAGCTCACTTGAAGTGTGAGCTCAAAAATAGATGTGACATTACATAATGTTTTGCTATTTTATATCAAAGCACAGAAAACCTGTTTACAAGCTGTTGAAACAGTTAACTTTATCTGGAAATACTCTCTAAAGCAGCAGATATTTTTCACAGCTCTGGAAAGGCCATGGCACCAGCATTGTGAGACAATAATTACCTTTCTGTGTTCACTGTATGCTAACACTTACCATGTGGCTACAAGAATTCTCCAGTATACTCATATTTACATTTTGTTGAACAACAGAATACAGCCTTATCCAACACAAGACAGCACTACTTATAATTTAAATAAACAGAACAGGTCACATATCTGCTACAAAATTTTGCCTGCACAACTACACATGGAAGGAATGCAGGAAAATCCTGTTCAGTATCCCTTCCCTGTTCCTTCTGTGGTGAGTTGACCTCAATCAGCTGCCAGCTGCTCACCCAGCTGCTCTCTCTCCCCTCCCTCTCAACATGACAGTGGATGTGGGGAAGCACAATGACGAAACTCCTGGGCCAAGATAAAGACAGGGAGATCACTTACCAATTAAAATCACAGGACTCACATGGGGAAAGTTTATTTAATTTATTGCAATTAAATAGGTTTGGATAGTAAGAAACAAAGAGAAAAACTAACCCCTGTTCCCTAACCCCCCTTTTTCCAGGCTCAACTTTGCTCCATTCCCAGCTTCTGTTTCTCCCCAACACAAAGAGTGCAGAAGGAGGATGGGGAATATGGCTCAGTCTATAAGAGCTCCTCTCTCCTCCTCCTTGCCTCTCACACCTTCCCCCTCATCCAGCAGTGTGGCATCTCTGTAGGTCCCAGCTCTTTCAGGAAATACCCACCTGCTGCAGCCCCCACTGCCAGTGCCTCGGCACCTACACTCCTTTCTCCTTCCTGTACATCTCCTTTCTATAACTTTGTCATACTTTGCTAAAATATTAAGTAATCAAATAAGTAATCAATTAAGTAATCAAATAATAAAGTATCTTTGGATGAAGCTGATCACAGATGTAACAGCAGCATCACTAACTCCAAAAAAATAAATCAACAAAGCTAAAGAGCAAGGGACAGAAGGCAAGTGGTACACAATGATGAGCAAGCAGAGAAGAAAGTTTCCCAGGCACTTTACAGTCTAAAGAAAAGCCAGGTTAATGTGTGCTTCAAAGAACAAGCTAAAGATAGTGACAATCAAAGTGGTGGAGAGATAAATAACTTCTCCCACCTGAATTAATAATATCCAAATATAATTTCCTCACAGAATCGATGTACTTCAGTTAAAGGAAGAGAAATACCTTCCTTCTTATGATGAGTTTCACAAATGAGTTTCTTGCAGACTCTCAGAAAGATGCAGTGGATGTTTCTCTCTCTCAGAGAGATGAAGTTGACATCTCTCTCTTTTTTCCTCTCTCTCTTTCATGGCTATCGAGGAGGACTATTCAACAAATGTGTGAATTTTACTGAATATTCTGTTTAATCAAGTGACTCAATTTTCAGCACCAATTTTTCTTACTGCTTGTATGCAGAACTAGACCTAAACTGGCTAGTCTTTAAACAAACATCTGTTTGATGTCCTGTTTTGTTCTTTCCTCTGCATATGTGGAAACTATGTATTAAACATCTGCCTGAAATTTATTTAGAGAGCAAGAATTTAGAAAAAATAAGGTTATAGCAAATACATATAAATAATAACTATCTCTGTTTATTCTTTCCCTCAGCCCCCATGAAGAAGGTTATCCAATGAACTATATGAAACAAAGATCCCTAGTACACCTGAGGTCCTGTGAAAATTTCTGGTCACAGAGATGGACCAGAAGCTCAATGCCACATTTTTAAAATTCTTTGCCTGAGAAAATTTAGTATTTTGAATATGTTTTGGAGACAGGTAAATAGTACTCCCACTTTAGAGTTGTGTGAACTAAGCAACAAGATAAGATTAACCAAACATTTGGAAAGCATGTTGAAAATTTGCTGCTGAGCTAGCAGCTGGTCACCTAGACCAAGAAGAATTGCTCTCTTCTCAGCAAACAGGAGAAAATTCAGCATAATCACACAGCAGTCTGGACTGTAGGACTGTTTAATTGCCTTCTTAGTAAGCCTGTTTCATTGTTTGTGGAGCCCTGCCTTCTGACTCCTCTGGTTATTGGTGCTCATGAGATGAATCAAAGAGAGCCAAACTGGCTTGTTGAGAGATAGATACATTTTCTTGTCTTTCCCTCTACCACTGCTTTTTTGGACATTCATACAAAGGCTGGCTGACTACTGTTTTTTAGTTTCTACTGATTTTCAATACCTACAGAGCAAATAGCACTTCCTATTGCTCTCAGCTAAAGCAAACCTGAAGAGAATTGCCAATTGTTACAAGCACACTGAACCAATTTTATTTCTGTATTGATCTTCCACGTACAGAACAACAGGTTTGAGGAAGAGAATTAAAAAACTGCTTGCTCTTCACACTTTTGCTTTGTTGTTTAGCTCTTCAGAATTCTCAAATACAACAGTGAAAACTACTGTCTCAGGAAGAAGGCAACACTTCTGAAGGCACCTTCATAAGATACTTGTCTCTATAATGCTATAGTTCCATGTGCTGTGCCAAACCAACAGAAAGTAAACTTCTGTCTGAAAAGTCCTCTTGTAAATCATTGGGTGACCAGACACAGATGATGAATTTTAGAGAATTTATGAACTTATATATGTTAGAAAGAAAATAAATAAATAAATATTGAAATGATAAAAAAAAATTTAACAATATATTCCATTATCTTGAATTTTATTATTTTATTATTCCTTCTGTAATCCAGTGACTCCTTTTTTTTCTTCATGTCAGTGATATCTGCACTGTTTCATGCATAATGCCTCGTGTCCCTTCAGCAGTACTGAAATCCCTTTGTAATGCCATGTATGTGCAATAACTGTTATTCTTTCCAAGCAGATCAGAAGGGCCATGCATCCCATTTCCTTCCTGGGACAGTGGGAGCAGCCAAATATTTTGAAATCTTTGCTTTTTCACCCAGCCTGGCTCAGACACAAGAAGACGGAAAAGTGAATCATATGAGATCACTGTCTATGTAGAGACACCACAGTGAGTAAGAAATCAGCAGTACCTGGAATACAATGCTTGTTCAGCACACAGATAAAACAAGACTGTGTCCAAGTCTGCAGCATTAAAACAGTGTCTCCTTTAATACAGAAAGGGAGGGTTCTGAAGAACTTACCTAATTTTGGAAATTTAGGTTAAATGCAGTTCAGGATTTCCACGATATAATAAAAAATCTCTTACCTATGCTTTATCTGCAACACTGCTGAAAGGCAAATAACATAATTTTCAAAGCAGATGTCTCCAGAAAATGGAAATTGGGTTATACTGACTATTAGAACTATTAGAATTAATATTCTTCCTACTCTTCTTGCATATATTTAAATTAAATACAGATATTATTTGAATATTGGAATTTTAAAATTATAACACATAGCCAAATCTAAAAGTAGAAGATAAAAAAATGTGCATTCATTATGCTTTATAATGTATACTTTAATTCTGGTGAATTCACAACACACTGTCTTTAGAAGACCTGATAAATTATGGCATAGAGATTCAGTAAAATCTCATACAGAAATAATACTGTTAACAGCATCACTCACTAAGAAAGCAAGAAATAATTACTGCAATTGTCAACAGCACATTGAAACTGTTTCCTTAATGTGATTATTAATCTTACCACTTCTTTTGGAAAATGAAATTTTCTGGTTATTCTGAAAATTACACTAGCTATTATTTTGTTGTGTTTGATAAGAGAGTCTGATAAACAGGAAGGTTTTAGAATTTTCTGAATTATACAATACTTTAGTCATGCTTTTGAAGGTTATAACATGAAAACCTAACAATCTATTCACATATCTAATTACAAACATATCTGTAATATGCTTAACAATGAAATAATAAACATTCATTGGAGATTACCATGGTCATTAAACATCTGATTCTGTTTAAAAATGTAAAAATTGATACGATGAGGTTTATAAGCATTCCTCATTAGTCCTTTTCATTTCACCACTTCTGTAGGAAAAAATACAAAGTAAATATACTGTCTTGAACCACTTGATTCAAGTGGACTTTTTAAAAATCAATAACTGGAATCAATGAAATGCAGAGTATTAGTATAAAGGGTATTAATAAAGGGTATTGATGAAGTGTTTGACTTATCCTAGGAAAAAATAGACATAATAAAAACATTTCTCCAAACTGATAATATCAATCTTCATTGTTATTTTCAAGTCTGGTCCTCTGCATTAGAGAGGGAGAATGGTGGGAGAACAACAAAATATTTGGGCAGGAATGTACCTTAAACACAGGAAAGAATGAAAAAAGCCTTTCCATTCTACCACTAGAGAATACAGCACTCTCACTGGGACAGTATATAAAATACAAAGTTGAATATATCAAAATAACCACTGACATGACAGAACTTTCTTCAGAACTATGAAATTTTTTTGCTCACCATCATAAAACATTTTTTGTATTTCTCCAAACTAATGGAAAGTCAAATCTTCAGGTCTTTGTGGCGAATAATTGATTATTCTGCATATCTGTGAGCTAGTTATGCCTATCAGCATCTTTTAGCATGAGTTAATCCATCCTACAATGGTAAACCCAATCCAAAATAAAATACTGTGAAAGTTAGTGCATTTTTTCTGTATTGCTTGATTTTGCTTTATTATACTAAGTTGAACTCACTAATAAAAACAATACCCTTTACCAACATTGGTAATTCAAATGAAACATGCTACATTCTTAAAACAGATAATATGGCTAAAAATAACTGCTATCCTTTTCCCTATAGGAAATACAGTCATCTGTAGCATCTCTTATTCTATCAATTAAAAAATGATGGATACATTCAGGAATAGAGATTAAATGAGGCTCTCGTATTTTTTCAGGACATTGAAGTGTAAACAGGAATTTACTATGTCAATTTCAAGTTCATAATTGGAGCATCTGTTTGAGCAAAAGTCAACATTTGCCCCCAGACAGAATTTGATTTAACAGAATACCTGATTTGGCATAAAATTTAAATACATAAGATTGCCAACTAAATTTAATTTTTCAAATTCCATGTTCAACAGGAGACTGGAAGGTGTTCCCTGCTAACAGGACTTTCCAAATAATACTTTCCAGTATTATTTTCTATGATACTAGAGACATTTACAAAATATATTTCTTTTATCATTGAGACTTACAAAAAATCTTGAATTTTTAGTAGGTTTGAAGCTGCAGTAATCATAACAGAAAAAAAGAGGTTATCAATGGGATAAAAGATAGTGAGAAACAAATAAAGAGTATTTTGAAATCTAATTTTTCTCCTTTTTCAGCATGTTTACCATATAACACTGACCTCTCAGGGAGGTGACCTAAAGACAAACTGTCAGTTTTTAGCTGAGTGTCAGAAATTGCTAGTGAGCAATAAATGCCGGAGTACTGCATTAATTTTTAACTTTTTGCCATAAATCCATGTACTTATACGGACAAACTCCTTTAGATTAATACCTTATTGGAAAGTAGGTGAGATTAGATGGAGTAAATACGACTCATCAGAATTTTTCTTAAATGTTGTAAGTAATCAATGGCTTCATATTTTTTCAAAGCCTTATCTTTGAAATATGGTAAATATACATTGCTTTTACTTGTTGCTTCTATGGATCCAGGTAGGTTATGGCACTCCAGCTGTGACTCACTCACAGCCCAGCTCAGTATGGAGCTCTGGATGCCTGATGCTGCTCTGTATTACTGAACTGCTCACACAGTTCACATTCTAAAATTTATATAGATATGAACAGCTTTGAAAAAAACTGAAGAAAAATCACACCTAGCAAGAGAACCTCAGAACCTCAAACCTTCTTTAATGCATTGATTTTGGTCAGTAGTTTTAGCTTTTGGAATACACATCCTTGTAGGAACTCAAATATCATTTAATGCAACTCTGCAATTTGTCCATAAGAAAACCCAGCAGATATCAATTATTTTGTGATATAGACTTATATCACAAAATAGATAGACTATAATGGATACTATATTGTAATAGACTATAGATTCATTCATAAATGTATGAATTGGAAGATGAAATTATTATGACATCATATACTGGGAACTGGTCTGTGGTGAGCCACTTTGCAATAAACCATCCAAAACCAGTTAATGATTTTTTTGTGTCCTTCCTTACAAACAGAGTATGAGACACAAAAACAAGCCCTTGACTTATTATAAAAATGATCTAGCAACAACCATAGCATTAATGTGTTATTAACCTAACCCTCATACTGAATGCAAAACACAGCACTATACCAGGTACTGAGAAGAAAACTCTGCCTCAGCTGAAACCAGGACAGCCAGCTTGAGCAGGAATGTTGGAAGGACCTCCAGAGGGCCTTTCCAGCCTAAAGAATCACTTGGCTCTGTCCTTCTGTGTTCTTGGGTCATTCCTGTAAGGTGAGTTAATGTAGGAAAATCAGCGTCAACCCAGAGCATGAAGGGTACAGGAATTCAAACATCTGTTCTTCAAGTCAGTAGCTAATGAGCTTGAACAGCCATAGCAGTTGGTTTGTTGGCTTTGACAAATCACTGATGAAATATTGCATACTGCTGATGAATGAAGGCAAAAAAAACAACTTTCAGAAAGTGGCTTATGTTTCTAAAGACACGTGTTTTGTTCATATACATATAAATGTTCTTTTCATATACAAAAGCTGAAATTGAAGCAAGCACGAGAGGTAACCTTTTCTATATTCTTTATGAGAATAAATTTTCTTATTTGAGTTATTCCACATAACATGCCACATGGAATGATTTAACCAGCTGATTCCAATGATACAATTTAAAAAAAAAAATTAATTGCATATAAAAGAATTTGTATTCATTAGCTTGTTTTAATGCATCTCTTATGAGGATATTTTAAAAACTGAATAGATGTAGTGATTACTTGTGTAAAACTGTAACAGCTTGATTAATGAAACTGGGATTAAGGCTTTCAGAGAGCAAACACTACATAGGTGTACAGGGCAAAAGCATTCCTACCTTAATAGTGGCAAATTTGATGACTTTGTGAAACTTTCAAATGCTATAGAAAATGTAGTAAACATAAATTCATGCAGTTGTATATATGTCCTTCTAGAAGTAATCACAATTTTTCTTCAGAATTGATTAAGTATGATTGATATCCTACAGCATTTACAGTTCTATGCAACACAACATGGGTATAATTCATCTAGATGCTGACTTAAAATTCAAAATTAAGATATAGAGTATGTAAAATATTACTTTTTAAAACCACTACTAAATGTGTTTTCCTCAACAATTTTATAAATTCATATAATAAAAAATTCTTAAATCTATCCCACACTGCTTTCATTATTAATCTTCAAATAATTAAGAAAAATAAGGTGTGATAAAATGACAGGGATATTGCATATAGTTGTCATTTACCAAATCACCTTTCCATTTGTCATTCATCACATAACTGATTGTGCTGGAAATCAGTATGGCACATATGAAACCTAGACTACACTATGTATTTGCTGAGATACAAAACCTGCTCAGATGTTTCCAAATCATCAAAAAATATCCTATATTTCTAGGTAACAGGTAATGTTGAAAGCAATAGCAAGACATCAGATAATTAGGTTTTTTTTTTTTGTTTACTGATTTAATGTAATTTTAAGTAATACTTTCACACTATGCAGGATACCCAACACCTGTAAATAACAATAAAAATATGCACTAATATGAAAACCTATATATCTCTGAAATAATGAAATGAAATAGGTAAACACCATGACTAAAAATGAGCCAACATATTGTATGGATAGTGATTTATATATATATTTTTTAGAAACACATTATCAGAATGCACATGAATGAAAAAACTTTGTAGAATAGTTCAAACAATGATTTTCTTCTTCTGTGGAGAGGAAGTAGAAGTGTAGGTAAAATTATGGCCACTGATAATATAATCCAGTAACTAGTACTTAATACATTGCACCTTGCCAAAGTTTCCATGTGGAGGTACTAAATCATGCTGAGGACCTTCACAGTTCAGAATGTGCCATCTGCTTTTAAAGCTGGAAGACCAAATAATAAACTTCAGCAGCTTCTGTAGCACTGCATGGTCTAGGTGAGAGTTGGCCAAATTAACTGGGTAGTGTATTTAACAAATAAACCCTTTTAAGGACAGCTAAAGGTGCCCTTCTCAGCCATGAGTAAATGCTCACACCCATACTCCTGATTAAAGTGTGACAGAAAACTGGAGACAAAATATGTTCACTTGGAAGATATATGAAATGTTAAATTTGCATAATACCATGACATAGCTTTGTGGTGATGGGCACTATGTTCGTTAAATTCCAGAGAAATATTCTGAAAGTTCTGCAGGTAAATAAGATTGAAGAGTGATGCTGGGAAGGTTTTAACTAATGCTTGCTTGGAATATCCTAAACAGAGTAGGACCCACTGTATCACATCACTGTGCAGAACAGACAAAAACATCATTTAGAGAAAAAAATCTAAGATGTCTAAAAAATATCAGTACTCATATTCTAAAAGCAACAATCCACCTTACTGTCTAGATAAATCAAAATCCTGATGACCTGATTATTTCAATCTCTTTGTTAAATTTACCCTCCTTCAACCACTGAATTGAAGAAACATCATTTGCCCCCATAACAGTAATATCACTTTAACCACAAAGTAAAGCAAACTTTACATCAGGCAAATGCATTTCAGAACCTACTCATGGAAAGAAATGTGTTTGGATTAATGTTCTTCGAATAACTTTAAAGAACAAATCCATAAAACCAATCCAAACTACATTTCAAGTATGTGCTCAAAGCTTTAACTGAAAAAAACCAATATAATCTCAATTATGAAATCACAAAAAATTATACTCAAATGAGTGCACATTTTCAAACCAGTAATCAAATAATCCAAAAATAAACAGAAATAGAAACACAAATGAAACTGCATTGAAACAGGTTTCTATTTTCTTTAGGCAAGGCAAAAAAAGTAAGCAATCAGAGCTTTATTGACTTTCTTCTATAAAGCTGCCATTTCACAACTACCATAAAGACAATGACTGAACATTTAAAACTCATTTAATCTTCATCAGATTTGAGAAAATGGCCATATCTAAGGAAACTAATCATACAGTTAAAAGAAAGCAATAGCTCTAAACCATGGGAATGTATTAGTTTCCTGCACATGTGGATTAAAGAGAAAAAGTTTGAAAATGAGAAAATCTGTTTCTATAGATGTTATTGGATGTGTTAATTGTGGTGTTTAACCACTGCAGTCATAGTTGCATTCAAAACTGGAATAACTGTCAAATATGATCTTCCAAACTAATTCAAAGTCAAATGTATTGTTCCCCTGTTGGAGAGCTTTGAAACAGTAACAAAAAATAGTCATTTATTCTACTCTTTGACTCTTTTCCTGCATTGTAAGGAAAAAAGCCCCACACATTAATTTTGCAGGTAAAGCGTACAGGTAGAATTATCTATCTCCAACAGCCTCTGAGAACACAAATCAACAGTTTGTCATGGATTCATATTTTATATCTTACGATACAAGAGCTTGGGAGGCTACAACTGCCTTGTCAAGTTTGCTTTTTCCTTTGACAGAGGTTAAGGATGACTGCTGAAGGATTACAATTTTATTGCTGCTTGGTGAAGGATATACTGCTCTCTCTACATTTTAGAAGGACTCACAAGAATAATCACAAGTCATTTTGAAGGCCAAGCCTGTAAACTCAAATTCATGTAAATCCCTGCTAGTCACAGTCTACAAACACACCTTGCAAGTTATTTAGTATGCCACTGTTTCAAAGATAGCAGTATAAAATTCTAGTAAACAAAGGAAATGTGTAAATTGAACTGACAGTATTTTTTAGTGTAACAACAAGAAGAATGAGGCCATAAATACAGAGGTGTTAAGGTAGAAAAAGAAGGAAATAAATTTTTTTGGTGTGAACTTGAATTCTGTATACCTAGAATCAATTTTTTAATTGTTGTTCAGCTGCATTTTTTGCTAAGATATTATTAGGCTTTGAAATCTGTACAGCATTTTAATGGCTTAAATCTATGAAGCAAAGACAATGCTACCACAGCTGATGCAGTGCAGACAATTAACTGACCAATGTCTCACAAGAGAAGCGTCTGGGATTAAAAAAAATCTTAGAATAGTTTATTAGTATTGAACTGTATAACTCTATCAAGTATTTTCTGAGAGAAAATAACCTCTTTATCTGCTAGATCAAAAGGAGGGGAAGTGATATAATTTTCTTTGTAAATTTTATATGCTGTTATAATCTGTACCAAAATCCTAAAATAAATACACTGCCAGCTAATAAGATTTGAATGGATGCTATGTGAATTTGCTCCATTAATACTAGATGTTAATACTTAAGCATAAAAAGAAAACATCTCTGTTTTAAATGTAGGAAAAAAGTAATGTAGAGACCTATGGCTGAAAAGAAATAGATGACAGAAATGAAACAGTTTCTTAAATGGCAGCTCCTATTAGCCTTCTGTATAATGAAAAGAGGATTTATATTCTAACAAGTTTGTTTCTAAAAGAAGTGGTAAAGCTTATGAGTTAAGCATACAATCTAACAAAATACACTGAACATTCTCTTCTCCCCATATAAAATCTACTCTATGTAATGAGATCAACAAAACTCTGTCATTTCAGAATATATCAACATTTACATCACAGAGACACAGCTCAGAAGAAAACAGAAAAAAAATATCAGATTTTGCTTTGATTTTCCTTTTCTGGTAGAAAAGGCAACTTTGAGAAGTCTAGCATGCATGTTTCATGGTAACTTTTGCAGCAGTCTCCTTCACATACTGTCCTCTAACAGCAAAAATAGTCCTAGCTAAGGCTTCCTTTAATAATTTGGGCATTACATTCCCTCACATCACAAATGTTTACAGTTCAGGTTCAGCAATTATCTCTAATACTTAAACTATGTAAAAAAATAAAATATTCTCTTAATCACAGTAATTTATATTTTATATGGATGTCAGAATTATTTCTAAACATTTCTAAAGTAAAGATTGAATACTTTACCATTATTTAACCTAACTAATATAAATATAACCAAAACCCCTATATTATTTCTGTTTTACTTCTTACCTAGCTTGCACATATGAAATTCTATGACTGGAAAAGAGTTAATTCATTACCAAAGCATGATACCAATATCTATCTCAAAATGATAAAAGGACTATTCTGAGAACTATTGTTTGTACAAGATAAAAAATGACAGCAGTGATTAACCACTCTTGTATAACTCTGATAGTACAGTGGCAAATGTAGATACGACAACTTTTAGAATCATAGTTGTTTGATAAGATTTTGAACATCACCAAGTCCACCCTGTAATGTGAGATATTGTTAGCATGCTCCATTTTTAATTTATCTTAAACAATAGATTAGTCTTATATTTAGTAGTAAAATGTGATGAAAAATCTAATTTATTCAATGTGTTAATTAATAAGAACAAAATAATAGACCTTCATTTTTAATTTCAAAAATTATGTTTAAACTGTTTCAGTTCTCAAACTGACTTAGTGTGTATCTGTAAACGTATTTGGACTTTGAAGACTTTGAATGATTCATAAGTTCTCCAAAGGACTGAAGTAATCTGTGTGAACTAAAATGTATTTTCAATCAAGGAGAATTGAAATTGAATTATAATTTCAACTTTACGAAAAAGGTTTCCAAATTTTCTTTCCAATTTTACTTGCCTTTTTATGGTCCAAAAAAAAAAGGTGAAATCACATTTTATTGCTCAATATAGTTGACTAAAACTCTTTTAGTGTAAACCAGTGCTAGGTTCTTACCTTACTGTGATAGGGACAAGCATACCCTTGCTGACAGATTGGTTCAGGGATACAGTCAGAATGTTCTGAGAGTTTCCACAGCCTAATCGAACTGTTGGTCTTCCCTCCACAAGATACAAGTGAAGAAACTGCTCTCCAAAATTTCTTTCGCCAGCTTTGAAAACAAGAATTGAGATAGTCACACTTCTGGAAGTATAGGACCTCACAGAACCATATCACACTACGGGAACTCCATCACCAGACACGATGCCTATGTGACCTTGGGGACTCTTCTGTCCATATACAGGACTCTTCTTGAGTGACTGTGAGAAAAAAAAATCACTGTAAATCTCTGTATTTAGCTAATGACAGTTAAAAGTTAAAAAAAAACCAAACCAACAAAAACTGAAAGACAAAATTTACTTAATATCACTGCAGTGGCATTGATCTTACAGAGATCTTTACATTAATTGAATTACTCTCTATATCGAGCAGTATCATTAAGGCAACAAAGGTGACAATAAAAAAACCAAAATACCATTCATTCAGCTTTTCAAATAAGTTACAGAAAACAAAAATTATAAAAGGACAACTCTTATAATGGATTTAAAGTTTATAAAAAATTCACCTTTCCCAATTAATGATGTATTTCAGACTTGAAGAGAAAAAAAATTATTTACGAAACATCGTACTGCTACTTGCACTCTTAAAAATATGAATAAAGATATGCTTAAGTTCACTTCCACTAAAAAGTATATTATACATTGTAAAAATGACAGTAAAATATTTAAGTGATGGATGATACATGACTCTTCTACAAAAAAAGGACTGACACACAGTTTCAAGTGATATTGGGTGACTTTGCCCTTTGAATTTAACTGCATTTGCTCTTCATAAAAGGTAAGACAGTTCCTGTTTACAATTTTAATTCACCTTTAAGACAAATAGTTAAAACATTAATCCGTTTTTACCCTATATTTTACTACGTTTAACTGAAGTAAAAAAGACTCACCAACTGGGTCACGAAACTGAATTTACTGCATGTATTGTTTTTTGTACTACTGCCTCTGAATAGGAGGCCCTGGGTGCTGGCATGGTAGAAATCTTATTCTAGCACTTGGGGGACCCTCAGTTGTGGAGTGCCTGGGTTTGGGTGTGTGGGTCTTGAGTGAGTCTGCCCATGAACCCGGAGTGGGTCAGAAGGGCTGGGATCTGGGCTGGGTTCAGCTGCTGGGTTGGAGCCTGGAGAGGATGGGTAGGAGCTCCCAGGCCTGGAGCTGCTGCAGAGGGGCACAGGTCAGAACATCCTTTATTATTTTTAATTAGAAAGGTAAAAAGAATGAGGGTATACTTGGGACTTAGAAAACATACTTATTTGTAAAAATGGAACTATCAACTTTATTTTGGAGGCTGAAACAAAAAGCAAAAAATGATCTTTTAGGAGACAGAGAGAGATGACAGTGCTTGCAACTGCTGATTATTTCCTTTTGGATGGTTCCTAGCAGAAACAGTTCACAATGTAAGCTCTCTCCTTGAGAGCAGCTTTCTAGTCAACATTGCATTTCCTCAGTCTGTTACAAATCCTGATGACCTACTGAAGTCTTTTATGCTTAACCATATTTTGTATTCTGAATACCTAATTAACTCCAAAGCTCTTTTAATTTGACTGGATTTCATGCCTTTGGCTTTTACAATTTCCTTCTACAATAGTCTGATAATTCTCTTTCAAAATATATTGCACTATTGCACTGCTTTGTAACCATCATATAACTGATATATGCACATATTGTACTATTTATTTCCTAGTTTTGTCCCCTCCCTGCACATGCTACTCCTGGCATTTCCAATTTCTACCAGTAAGTAGATCTGTAACTCACATTGATTCAGAGAGAGTCAAGTGGATATATATGTGCATGTATATAACATGTCTTGAAAAAGTGAAGTTACAGATGAACAGCCTGTTTCCCATCTCCCAGTGACTCTGTCTGTCTATTCACATTGCCCACTAGTAAAAACTTGGAAGAAGGTCTTCATTATTACCAGTAAAGTAAAAAATCTGGGACAGCTCTCTCAAAGGCAGCATTACTTCTTGAAACTTCAGTGAGTGTGGCTGCTTGAACTTCAGTCTAGGGAGCACTTTTAAGTCACACTCACAGGTGAATAACAGCATTCTTCACATTATTTGCTAGGTGGTATGAAATCCTTTGAAAGGAAAATCCTTTAAATCTCTCAACAGTGAACATGAGGAGGCAGAGAATTTTGTTCTGGCAATGTGAAAGATCATATACTACATAGAGTTTATGATGGAAGTTACCTTCATAGGAAAAGCTTGAGTCATAAGCAAAACAGACTGGTTCTGGGAAGAGAGAGATCAGGAAATATCTGAGTTAAAAATCTTGTTGGATATTAGGGGTAAATCATCTTGACCTCAGTAGAGATTGTGTGAGGGGTTCAGGCTAAAGAATCTCAGCAATCATCCTTTCACAGAAAACTGTTAACTGGAAGGTTAATTTTGTACATCAGTATGACAAAAGCAAGTGGCCATTGAGCTTAAATGATTGCCTATCTAAAAGACAGATTTAAAGTCCCATTAAAATATGGGATAAGCTTTATTAAGAAAGAAAATATATTTTGATGCAGAGGAAGGATACAGTGAAATGCTCTACTTGAAAATGCCTGCTAAAATAAGAGACAAAGAGGCTACAACTGGAATGCCTGAAATGCCTCTATTTAGTTTCATAAGGGTAAGGGGAATATGGGAAGATCTGGGGAACAGAGTTTCTGAGAGCACAGGAAATAATTTATGAGCACAACTTATGAAAAGGGAGCTATTGTCCTTAAGGAATGCTATAAACTGGGCTGTGATATCTGAAATCCAATTGACAGAAGTTATAGGCTACCATATATAGCAGCAGCTAAACAATCTACCCTTGAAGGGATTTTGAGCAGCATTATGCTGACTCTGTTAAAAGTGGAAATGATGAAGTAAAACTTTACAACTGTATCAGGTTTTTATGATCACTAGCAATTTATTTTGCTTTGTGGCTAAATATCACAATTTGCTTTGACATGTTGATGAAATTTAATCATGCAAACAAATAAAATAATTAAGGAATAGAATAGAAATTTTATGAATGCATTCTGTAGTCAACAAATAAATCTCAAATGATGGCTAATCTTTATTGGCACAAATACAATTGTCACATTCTATCAACAATTTAAACATAAGGTAACTGCAAAAATTCCAGACAGTTTTAGTCCATTTACTGTTAGCATTCAGATGTTTCTTCAATACATACTAAAATAATTAGGAAAAACATCAATATTAAGAATGTAAATACATTCTTTTTTGTATTAAGACAGATGTATGTATAGTAATTTTCTATAAATCATACGTAGGCTTCTATGATATCTTATCTCTTTCCCCATTTTTTTAACAGAAAACCTATTTTTGGAAGCCTCTACAAGTCCTTAGTACTTGTTAATTTCAACCAACCATTGATAAAATTCTTGCTAATAAAGGAATCAAATAGGAATTTTTTTTTTGACAACGGTATGGTATTATTTATTAAAGTGAGATGCCTAGCATCTGTAATGAGTCTCATATTCTTCCTATTGGGTAGCCTATAAGCAAGCTTATTTACTGTATTCTCTATATTTATTTTATTTGTCCTA
Organism: Peucedramus taeniatus; assembly: GCA_013400575.1. Classification (NCBI taxonomy): domain Eukaryota; kingdom Metazoa; phylum Chordata; class Aves; order Passeriformes; family Fringillidae; genus Peucedramus; species Peucedramus taeniatus. Next base: position 162,022 of record WBNO01008715.1, read on the forward strand.
AATATATTGGCATATATATATATATTTATACTAATTACTAAAAGGTATTAAAATAGTTAAAATTTAAAGTATCAATATACTTTAAATGTTCTGTTCTCTTTATTTCAAGGCACATGGACATGAAAATGTGAAGAAGGAACAGATCCTTTTTGTTCTTCACTGGCTAATGTACTAGGTAAAGACAGATGCAAGTTTCAATCCTTTTATATTATCCTTATTATTTTGACTTAAATAGTCTTCTTACGCATACTTTCTGATTCAAATTCATTTGTATATCAGTAGCATCTTGTTTGAGATCTCTCCCTGTAATTAAATGTTTACTAATTATCTGTGAGAAAAACAGATGTAACCTCACCACCACCTGGTAAAAACAGGTGTTTGTAAAATGTGTAATCTGAAGGTGGATTAATTTTAGAAAAAAATCAAAAATGTGTAACAATTTTCTAGTAAAGTTCATCTGAAAGAAGCATATCACTGTAATGATCTTTCTATTTTAAAAAGTTATTATGACAAATAGAAAGGTTTTTGCTTTATGAATGTGTGAAGCTTATTGTAACCATAATTATGAAGCCATTGCTAACATGCATAAATCAACAGAATCTGAAAACATTGGGAACATTAACCCTTAGAAGTATGTGGTTCTTGTACCTAGTGAGTGCAACAGCCTCAAGTTGGCTTTTTGCTGATGGCTCATTCCTCAGATGTTTGATGGTAACACAGCTTAAAAAAAGCAGCAGTAAAGGCAGGAGTTGTATTACTATTAAAAACAGAAGAGTTGACAGCAGCAGCTTCTCTTTTGTAGTAGTTAGAAGTGAAAATGAAAGACAGAGGAGGGAGAAAAAAAATGGGGATGAAGGAAATACAGAGAAAGCATATGAGGGAACTCACAAAGGATATTTATCTGACAGAAGAGCTTTGTGCCTGTGTACAGAAATAATTTAAAAATTCTCAATTATCTGTATAGGCACATGGAGTTCATTCATAAACACTGGAGAGATTTTTATTTACAAATTTATATAATATTTTATTTTACATTCATGTAAAACTAAATAAGAATATTGATCTGAACCGTCATAATAAACATTTGTAATATTTGGAAAGGAATCTAATTACCAGGGAGACACAGAACAAAAAAGGAAGGGCAAAAACAAGGAAAAGAAATTGGTGCTATAGAAAGGGGGACAGAGATAGTTAAAGTGGAAATGTAAAGCAAAGATGTGTCTAATGTTAAACACAGTATCAGAATTCTACAAGATATGGAGTCATCCATTACTTTCTGTGTCTGTGTTCCGCAGCCTAGCAGAGATCCAAGTTTTACTTTTTTACTTATTTATTTATTTATTCAGCTTAACAGAAATCTAATAGAAACCCTACTGGTCACTAAAAGATCAGAATACTGCAAATCAGTTAAAATTCCATTTTAGGGATAACAAAGGGAATGAGAATGCAAGTGTGACATGCTACTGAGAACCTATGAGGAAAAGGTGAGTTTTCACTGTGTGAAAATATACAAAAATTATCCCAAGTTCCTGGAGCTACCCCAGCTCAATTTAGGGTGAGAACTGAACTCATACCACTAATCCTGACTCATGCTTCCTCCTTTTTGGAGGGACAAGAAGTGAGCTGTGACACAGTCCATGGAAGTCTCAGATATGGGTAACTGGAAAGCAGAAACTTCTCGGTTCTCCACTAATGCCATCCTATCTTTCCAGAAAGCAGAAACACATATTCTAAAGAATGTGAAGTCCTCAAATACTGCTGAAACAAAATCTCTGCAAACACCTGAAAAATACTATATTAACAATTTTCCATAATATGAACTAATAGCCAAACAGGTTATATTAGGTTTTAATATCTAATTAGATTATAGGAACAATGAGTACATTATCTAGAAAAGAAAATACATAAAGTCATATGAATTGGTCATCTAGTTCACCCCTTGCAATGAGCAGGGACATTTCGACTAGATCAGGTTGCTCAGAGTCTTCTGAAACCTGACTTGGATGATTCCAGGGATGAGGAATCTGCCACCTCTCTGGGTAATCTATTCCAGTACCTTGGTCCCCTCATTGCAAAAAAAATCTTTATATCTAATCTACATTTACACTCTTTCAGTTTAAAGACATTACCCCATGCCCTATTGCAACAGGCCCTGCCAAGAAGTTTAGCCCCATATTTCTTATAAATACCCATTTAATACACAAAGACTGGAATGTGGTGTCTCTGGAGCCTTCTCTTCTCCAGGCTGAACAAACTTGACTCCTTTAGCTTCAAAAAATTCCACTTCCCCCTGAGTATAGCAGAGAATCTTCCATTATGTTTTTTTGGTTTGGAGTTATTTGAGATTTTTGGTTCACAGAGATGCTTACTCAGGGCTTATGTGTAGATAGCAAGATTAACTTTGGCTGGAGCCAAATTACTTTGCAGTGATGGAGCAAACAAAATCACTAAATGCCAAATATATTCAAAGTATTTCCAATAGCCTTCCTTGAATTCTTCTTCAAGGGCAAATAACTCCTCTTGAAAGTGAAATAACTAACAAGTATAAAATGTTTTGATATAAAGAACTGCCACATCACCACTTATCCATGATTCTTAGCAAACCATGATTCTTTTGCAGTACTGTAGCTTAGACAGCTGCAGCAACAGTCCAGATATAACATACAAGGATTTAAAATACTCATTTGAAAAGAAGTAAACATTAATTTTTAATTTGGGGCGAGAGTGGTTCACATCTAAAAAAAATCTAGTACAGATATAATAAAATATAATATAAAATATCATAAAAGGCATAATTAAATAATGCCACAAAACTTATATTACTTTTAACCCTGGATTATAAATATGTACAGTTCAGTTGAACTCACATATACTACTACCAGATTAATATAAATGCAACAAAATTTAATCAGAATTATTTATGCTATATCAACAAGATTTTTTTGTGTAGAGAAACCCTAGGAAGGTGCAGTGAACTGAAAATGCTCCTAAGGATTTTGTTTTTGTGGAGTAAATCTATCAAATAATCATATTTTTCTAGCTCTTCTTGGGAAGAAATCACCTCACTTTCCATGTTTTCCATTTGCAAGAAATTGCAAGATAAAATATATAATGAAATACTCAACTGGCAGAGAAGTCTATTTTTTCTTGCTGACTAGTGAAAAAGTGCACTTCTGTCTCAGAAGTTTATGCCATATATTGAGGAATGAAATATGCAGGCAAGAAGCAACTTTTTTATGTAGTATTAACAGGCATACATCCAAGTCTGCAAGTATACTCTCTGGGGATCACAAAAGAATTCTCTGAAGTGTGAAATCACAGTAAGTACTTCAAAATATGGCAAAACTGCAGAACTTAAGATAGTTCTATAAATCAAGAATTTGGAACCGAGATCACAATTATAAAAAGCAAGACTCAGTCCAACTATGGAGAAGCTGTTTCTTTATAAGTTGTTCAAAACTTCTTCAACACTTGTATTTTAGAGCTGTAAAACTTACAACTAAAATCATATGCTTACTCTGTTCTTTCTTGTCAGGAAGCAGCATTTTCTCTTGTAAGTTATGTTCTACTCAATGAGTCATAAATTAAAGAACTTTCCAGAGGAACACAAGGAACAATGGTTCAAATTTTATAATGCAGCATGCATTAGAATACCAAAAGGCTTCTACTGCATTTTAATGACTCATTTTGCTGTTGAAGAGGAAATGCCAGCTGATGTACACTAAAGTTAATAAGGACCTGAAGGAGCTAAAACTGATACTTAGCTTCAAGTATCTTTGGTACTCACTGTAAAGAATTGTGCCATTTAGAGCAGTTGTTTTCACTGTCAAGTACAGAGTTGTCAGATTGCTTGTTTCCTGCCCAGATGCAGTCCTGGTATCAGATACAGATGTCAGAGAAGGTAGCTCCAAATAAGAATTTCCAGTGAAGGATGGAAAAAACAGTGCTATGTCTGAAATGAACAACAAAAAGCAAATTTTATTAATTTATTACAAAATAAAGTAATAAAATGCAAGCACTTTAAAAAGAAACATTTTTTAAAATACCTGTGAATAGCATCATCAACTATATTATTTGCTGAGCATGTAAATAAATTTATTTAATTTCAAACATTCAAATCAAATACACAGAAAATGAATAAGTTCTAGCATCTGGCTGTTACCAGAAGTGAAAAGACCATTATAGGAGGGACTTCTGCTAGAAGATGCAAGTTAAAAAGGCTGTCATACATTTTCTTCTTTACAGATGTGCCATACAGAGCTTTTGTCCTATGACATCTCTGTGAAGTACTTTTCATTTTTATTTCTAGACAGGAAACCCAGTTTTTCTTCATTTTCAGAATACTCAGATTTGTGGGGTTTGAAATTATAAAGACAATGCCATTGGGCAGAATATGCATTTTTCCACTACACCAGCCTGGAAATGA
>WBNO01008716.1:2873-109039 GCA_013400575.1 Peucedramus taeniatus
ATTTTCATTATTATAGAAATTTGTTTGAAAAATGGTAACAAATATTGAGGTTAATTTTTAAGGTTAAAGCAGGATTGTAGTTGTGATTTAATATGTTTTATTAGTTTTGGTCTTCAGATGAACTTTTTTTTTTAGCGGAGTACTCTGAATTACTGATCTTAAAATTCTGCCTTACTAGCAGAATTTTCCTTTTAGGGAATACTTTAAATTTTTAACAGGATATACAGGATTTTTTTGCATGTGCTTTCAAGTCTAGTTATGAATCTTGCTTCTCTTTATGGAGTGTACATAGAGGGAAATCAGTGTGTTAGGCATATGTGCACTCATATTCTTTGTAGAAATTTGTTCCTAATGAACTTGATGATGGTTTTTCAGCACCTAACTGGTCAGCAAACTTCGATGTACCCATGGAGACTGCACATGGTGCCAGTCTGGATTCTGTTGGCTCTGCTGTGTGGAGTACTGAAGCTTCTGTGCCAGCTAAAGAAACTGGCTGGGCTTCCTTTTCTGACTTCACATCCTCTTTGAGGTAAGAATGTTGGCTGTTCAGGGTGAGCTTGGTTTTCTTGGGGTGTCCATCTCTACACAAGCCTGTGTTGCTGGTGTATGTAAAGTGTCTGAAGAGCGCTGTGTGTTCCAACAGCATGTGTCTATATGATCGCTCTTTCCAGGATGGGTGGGTACTAGTGTGTTGGGTTTTTAAAAATTTCATATTGTTATGCAGCTGTGATAACTAGGTTAAGTAGTTCTGCATGATTTTGAGAACACCCAAGATAATGCTGTTCTTTTTTGGATTGAACTCTACTGAAGTCTTGTGTATGTACCTAATCAAATAGATGTAAATTTTAAGTTGCCAAATACTGGCAGTCAGAACTAATTCCTTCTCATGTTGGAAAACTTTGCTTTTATATATTTGGCTTTTAACTTTCTGTCTGGGCATTAAAACAGCTCAGATATAAAAGGATGATTTTTTCCAACATAAAACCATGTTGTTTAATGATTTAAGCAGGTAAATTGATAATCAAATTAAGGGCCTAGAAAATGAAAACTTGGAGTTGCTACATTACTGGATAGAAGGGACATTCTGTAAATGGGGACATGTTTTTCAAGCGGCCAAATCTTGTCATCTGAGTTCCTTTAAAATGAAAAACTTTTAGTTGTACTGTATATAAAATTAAGTAATGAAATCACTTTTGTAGTGGTTCATGATTGCACTGGTAGTCTCAACAGAGAACTATCAAATTGGAAAAATGCATTTAGCAAAACAGTTAAAAATATTTGGAAACACTACAAGGAGGTGGTGATACCTGTATGCCTTACATGTCCACTCGTACCTGCAGTGTAACAAAATCAAGTGAAAATAAAATGACCATCAAACACCCTCAGCTCAGTTCTGGTGCATTTTGTGTTATTGGACTTCTATTTAGCATGTCTTTCCAGCACTCTTAGAAACAAACTTGCTGTAATTCAGTTTCAGTATAATTCCAGGCCTTACAGCTTTCATAGAGAGCTAATACTGTTTTAAGAACACTTCTTTGTGCTATTCAGAAATGTTTCTAAAGTTTTTTATTCTACTTGAAGCTCAAAAGACTCCTTAAGAAGTAATTCTCCTGTGGAAATGGAAACAAACACAGATCCAGGTGATCCCTTGAGTGCAAATGCAACTACTCTTACAACACAGCTAGAGAGTAAGTAAACTGCATTCCCGAATGCAAATGGCTTGATCACAGGAGTTGTACATAAGAAAAATCTCCATGAACTTCAAAATTTTAGGTTTAAACTCCTCTCTGGCTCTGCTGCTGTTCTCACAGGTATTAAGTGACTTTTCAAAGAATTTATAAACTGTTTTAAATAGTTACCAACTTTAAACAAGAGCCAATGTTACTGATACCTCTGTAAAGTTTGTACATCATGAACACAAAAGCGTTACAAATAAACAAAGTTTGTTCTGTTAGAGAATCTTCTCACTTGGGTCAGCATTTAGCTGAGCTGATGCCCAAAAAAAAGGTAGCCACCAGTCTTGACCTGTGTGGCAAGAGGCCAGTAGCCTCAGTGTGCTCAGATTTCTCCTTCCTGCTCGTGCCTTACTAAAGCCACCTTCACTATGCATGCCCTAATTGTTTGTTCTACATGTATGGACTGGTAAAGGACAAAAACATTTTAATGAGCTTTTTTTGTATCTATTATTACCAGAGAGCAAGAAATGCAGGTGAGAAGTCCAGGCACATTGGACATCCCAAAGATTTGTCAGTATTTGGAAGCTTAAAGTCAAATCTGTACTGTGTAGACTGGTTGAATTTGACTGTACAGAAAAATAATTAATCACCGTAATCCTACTAAGGCCTTGTTTAGGCAAAACTGTTACAGTAAGCATTGTCAGTTAAAATGAAAAAAGCTGCAGACTTTGGTTTTTTCTTAAGCCATTTGTAAGTAATACTCATGCTCTATGTGGCACTTGCGGAAAGGTGGCATTCTCTGTAAGGAAGAATTCAAGAAGTGTGCAAAACTGCAAAAATACTGTTCTTGATATATTGGCTTATGGGCTTGCACATGGAATAGAAACATAATCAGCCCTATGCTAAGTTGCTTCTACTTCTACTTGCAGCCCCAGGAAGTGTTGCTATGGAGGCCAGCTCAGATGGAGAGGATGATGTGGAAAATGCAGACAAGGTAACCGAGACAGTCATGAATGGCAGCATGAAGGAGACACTGAGCCTAACTGTAGATGCTAAAACTGAAACTGCTGTTTTCAAAAGGTAAGAGTGCCTGTTTATTGTCTTCCCATCACGTGAACAGAATGCTGTTGATGGAACACTGTATCGTCAGAGAGAGTTTTTTAAGTGATAATTCCTGAGGCTTTACTAGAAACCTTTGAAAGTAATTGTTTTGAAATTTGACTTCTAGTTAGCTACTATAACATGTGACTTTACTTATCAAGCCTTAGTTTCAGTGGAAGGTTACTAGCAGAGGACTGACTCAGCTTTTGTCACTGATGCACATTATTGTGCATTTTTCGTGTACAGTTCTTTTAACATTGCACATCAAAACTAAGCTTTTAAAATTTTGCACTGAATTCTTAGATTTGGATTAGAATTTCATTCTTCTTATCCAGGAGGATGGAAGGCAGAAGTTGAAGGCCAGCCAGGCACTGCTTTTAAGTGTAGGTCATCAGACACTTGGGGTGATCACTGTTGGTGGTATGCACGATGGTGTTGAATCTGTTCTGGACTACAGGTGGTACAGGGAATTCTAGAATAACTGGAAGAACAACTTCTTAATTTTGCTGTCTTCAGATACAAAGATTCAGGAATAAGTGTCTTACAACATGGTCAAATTGTGTATTATATGTATATCAACACTGTGATCCTTTTATGAGAACAAAGCACGTTTCAGTGTTGTCTACTTCATCCCATCTACTAAGATACTGTGATCTCAGATTTAATGGTCAAAAGCTTTTTGTTTAATGTCAAATATTTATGTAGGGAAATAGAGGCTACAAGCAGTATGTCATGCAAAAATTTTGCCTTTATTGAAGCTTATGTGTCCTGGCTCCACCCTGATGTTGACAAATTGGAGCACACTGCTGGAGCATTTCAGCATGCAGCCCTGTTCTCATTCTTCTAGAACAACTTCGTAGTATCTGTCCCTATTCTAGCTTTAAGTACTAAAAAGAAATTGTCAGTATGTTTCAGGAATTGCTTTAAAAAAACAACTCCAAGTTGATTCCAGTATAAGAAACTTTTCCATCGTTACTCCTTACATTGCCTGTTTAAATTAATTTACTTGATTAGGAGAAGTGGTAGGAGATAATTCCTGAACCATCCAAAATGAATAGACCTTGAAAACCAAACAGCTTTCCATCACTTTTGATTCCATCCTTTTGGTTATCTGAGTGACTTAACTTCTGATGGTTTTTCAGCACAGAGGAGGGAAAATTTGTGACTGCACAGTGCTTCTAAATGAAATAGCATTGATATAGGAATGAACCACAGCACTTCAGAGATGTGTTGGGGCTCCATGCAGATTGATGTCACATGAAGCCATCCATAGTGCATTGCTGATTTAGTAAATGATGTGTCTGCTCTCCAGTTTCTCTTTTGCACGATGCTTTTACATGGTCTTCACTCTTAGCTTTCACAGATTTGGTTTAGTTATCCGTGGTGTCTTTAAACTTCTCCTAGTTTAGCTCACATGCTTTCAAGTTGTGTGACTTGTGATACTGGTGCAAAAACTAGCATGAGGAGGCAGCATCTGGTGACAGTTCCTGGCTCCCTTCATGGAATTACCTGCTGGAACTCTAGTTAAAAGGACATAGAGTTGCAAAGGGAGGCAATATCATAGAATTACCCTGGTCAAAGGGACCTTGAAAGTTTATCTGGTCCAATCTTTTATGGGAAACAGAGCCCAGATGAGATTACCATGCACTCTGGCCTATTGTATATTGAACATTTCTTGGATCTTGATTTGGAAGGGAAATGTCAAAGGAACATACAAGAGGGCTCAAAGATGAGGTCTTAAATGTAGAGACTGTTCTACTTTGATAGCCATGTGCAGCTTCATAGTGAGTCAATGCTCAAGTCGCATTTTTTTAAACCAACTTGCTGGGAAAAGGTCTAAATTTAGGGACAATTGAGTAGTGAGGGGAAGTCCTACGCTGGCCTATGTGCCTTTCAAAGTGGATGCTTCCAGACTTCAGCTTTATCTAGGTTTCTGTCAGTAGAAAATTGATGGTGTTGAAGTCAACACTGAGGGGATTTATAAGTGTGGTAGTTAATTTATGGAAGGCTGCAAAGGACAAAAATGTGATTTCTGAACTTAGTTCAGAGTGGAGAACAAGTAGGAAGAATGCTAGCAGAGACTGCCTCTTTAAAAAATAAAGAAAACTAGGACATCACTTTCAATGGTGATGATGACAAGTATTTTATTTGGAAGGAATGCGATGAGTATCAAGGCAAATGAGGTGGGGAGATTAGATGGGGAAAACGTGGTGAGAGATTGCAATGCAAAAGACAGTATTTTTGCAGGCTCTGCAGGATAGAAGGAGAAAAGAGAAGGATTCATTGAAATTTAAAGGATCCATGGAAAAGAGAACTGTGAGAATAGGAAGAAAACCAGCAGAGGAGATTGGCACTTCTTGAATAAATAGATTTGTTGCTACAGAGGTATAAGATTGATGTTTGTCTACTTCAGAGCTACTTTATAACTATCTCTTGCAGGTATATATGCTCAAATTTGTATTTTAGTTTGCTCATAATGGTGTGATTGAGGTGGAAGAGTGTGGAATAGAGAGGCAGAAAAGCTTGGGTTTAGAGGCAAACCAGAAAATTTGTTCACTAATGACTTCTGAGGCTGCCTGGTTACATGGTACTGTCTTACATAGTGTAAGTGTACAGCTTTTTCACTGAACTTTGTTTGTTTTTGTCTACAAGAGGAAGTTTGTGAAGTAGATTGGGCTGCAGTCTTTGTAACCCATAAACTATACATGGTATCCATTATGGAGTTATTATGGAATTTATTATGTAAGATAGTGATGAGTTAATGATTTTGCTGGTATGTTTCATGGACAGCCCTAATTAATGCCAGTTTCTGAGGGAATCTTGAATTTCTTTTATACTTTCTTCCATTTTTGCATTCTTCTGGCTTCAGAGTGTTGAAATCCTATCGGTATGTATAGTGAAGGATCATGATTGTTATCACTTCAGGCATCACATACATTCCTTTTTTCCTTTCTGATCTTATTTGCAATCACTGTGTTTCCTGTCCTTTTATCTGGTCAAGTTTTAATGGATGTAAACACCAGTGCATCATTAGGTGTTTGTGAAGTCTAGAGCCATGTGCTTGATCTTCATATTGCAATCATAACTTAAAATCCATTTGCATGTGAAATATGGACCCGTCTCAGTTTTCTCCTGTTGCCTGAAATCCCCTATAAATAAACTTCAAAGTCAAATACATTAAATAACAACTTGCTGTTGTTTTGTTTTTAAGTGAGGAAGGAAAATTGACTACCTCGCAGGATCCTTCTTGTAAATACGTAGTAGAAGAGAATACAGAGGTTGCAGAAGAGGTCCCTTCAGGTCTTCAGCCTACTAACAGCAGTCCAGAACAGAGGTAACTGTATTCAAGGAGGCTTTCAATTCTCTAAATAGCAGTTAGTGTGCTTTTCTAATAGGATTGATCTAGAGAGTTTAGCTCAGTCTAAAATGTGCTTGCTTTTATTTTATGGAATTCTCACAAGTTGACTTTTCTGTTGATTCTAAGACTCTTGAATAATCAAAGGTGTATTTTTCTTGCAGGGAGTTGTAAATATCCCCATTCTGTTCTGTGACAGTGTTACCAAGTTAGAATGGTGTATTGATACACAGAACTCAACTGTGTGTTCTGATTGTACTCTAGATAGATTAAAAGCATGTTTGACAAATTTTGATTCTGGTTTTTAAGACTTGTTTATGAGCCAGTATTTAAATAGGTCCTTTCTTCTAACTTCCTGCTCTGCATAAATCTCAGACTTGATCAAGAAGGGGATTCTAATCAGAAAAAACAACCCTGTATACTTAAAGTGGGAAAGCCAAAAACTCTTTCACAGTATCTTCTAGAGATGCTGTCTTTATAAAGATGGCAATATTTTTTTAATGCTGATAAGCATTATACTGTAGGGGAAAAGTCCTTGGGTACTAGGTAATTAATTACCTTTTGAGTAAAGATGCTTGTCTGAACCATCAGAGTGTTCTCAGAGCTAGCAGTTTGCTGGATTGCCTTTAGGTTATGGGAAATGTCAAGGAGCTCCTTTCACTGAATCCTGTTGGCTTCAGCTCAGAACTTTCTCTAAAGGTGGCTGTTGCAGTAGATCCTCGTAAGCACAGGATAAATACCAAGTTAAACCTAATGGTGCTTTTGGGGCTCCATGTATGTATGACTAGTGGAAGGAGTCCCCTAGGTAGGTCTCTGGCTGGTGGCTAGCAGGAGTAATCTCTGCTAGGAGCCCTATTCTGTCATGGACTTTTCACCAGTTAATAAGTGAGTGATGGTTGTGCAGACTGTCACACTTCCTGTCCATGCAGGATTTGTTTCTTACCTTCCAGGTTTCTTTAAGAAGTGTTTGCTTTGTCCAGTGCTGTCTGTCTTCTCTCTAATGTTTATATATGTTTTTTAAAAAGTGTTTTTAGAGCTTAGCAGCCAAAGACTTAGCTAGGGGGCTTCTGCTGGTCATGTGCATGTAGAGCACGGACCCCAGAGTGGCTTCTCTGTGATGTCCACCATCAGAGAACAGGAGTTACAGGTAACTTTCCTCATCTGTAGTTTCAAGCAGTATTTGCATTCTTTTAGAGAATCTTCAAATGTATTCCATAGACTTGTACTGAATGGAAGTTGAGATTTTTTTGCCTCTGTTGCTTGCATATTTTGAATGTCCTCATGCATTGGTTTGAGCTCTTTGTGCCAGTCCAGAGCAACTGAACCCATGTTTACACTAAACTTTTATCTAGAAATGTATATACTGTTACTGTTTTCACTCTTGTAGGTTTGCTCTCCATTTTTCTCCATACTTCATGAACGTTTCATCCTAATGGACTGACATTCAAAGTACTTGTGAAAGGCTCGTTGTAGATTAGATTAAGAACTAAAGCAATTTTTTAAGATGCTGTTGTCTTAGCTGCTGGCTTTCCAGTGCAGCCTTAAATTCTCCTGGTATCACATTTTGCCTCAGAATAAGATTTGGATAAGTATCAGAAATGTGCTCTTCATTAGTAATTCTCTGAGATACCATGTCTCTAGAGATCACTTATTATATCAGTTAATGAAGACCACATGTTCTTCAGTGGTGTGCTCAGTTAATTGAGTGCCATGCCTAATTAGGAAATAAGGGCTCCAGAAATGCTGGACTGCAGAAGATAACTGGGATGAGCATGTTATTAGCACATTTCCTTCCTTCAGTTCACGGGTTATATAACACAGGATCCGGGGTTCTTGGTTTTTGGTTTGGTTTTTATTGCACCTACTTGAATTTGCTTTGAATCTTTTTTGTATACTTACATCTCTTTTTTTGGCCTCTTAGGACTGATCAACATACCCATTTAGGAGAGGCATCTGTTAATGGCCCTGTATGATATGTGGTGTCTACTGCCTTGGCTGAAGAGAAAGAACTGATGTCCAGGTGTTTGAGTGTTTCTTGAGGATATCATCTAGACCCTGTTGAAGCCAGTCACTGCTGCACTAATTTCGCAAGGAATCAGGACCAGCAACATTTATATTCTAGATTTTAAGACATTGTACAGAAATTCATAAGTGTAAAAATATTGCACATTGAGAAATACCGATAATTTTTGCGTATGTTTATATTGTATTGTTCTAAATAACGGGGGGCCTGTGAAATAAGATCCTGCTACCCATGTAATGATGACAGTAGTGTTACTATAGTTAAAATGGCTGTAAGAATAGTTTTATAAAAAAGTGAATACAAAAATCTAATGTATTTGAGACATAACTATTTGACGATTAGTGTGACCAAAGTATTTAGCAGTTTTCTTACATTTTTCACCTTGTAAAAAAGAAAAAGAAAATTCATGTTTTTTCTGAAACTGAAATGCCCTATAAATGTTATTTTGGTTGGTTTAGCTTACAAAAGTGATTTAAATAAGAATTTTTTGGTGTTCAGCATTTTACAACAGGTTTTTTAATTGGTAATTGTTTTCTGTATTGTTCTAAACAGATCAAAAAATGTAAGTCTATTGGTAGAGATTTTAAGTATTTATTGCAACAGCTTAGTTGACAAATTGATGTTACTGTAAAGCCATATGTTCTGTTAAGTCTAGTTTGCTTGAAACAGTACCTTCCAGGTGAAACACTAGAATATTTGGAGTGCACATGGCTTGTTGTGTTTAAGTGGTTCACCTGCCTTTAAACAGTTCACCAAGATTTAGTTTAATACCAAGCATTATACAATGGAACATTTCAGAACAATCTGCGTATTTAAAACGCTATAATCCTTTTAGACAAGTCAAGTAAAAGAAATGCTCATGCTGCTAATGTAATTACAGTACCTGCATTTTAAAAGTAAATAGTGTTTTTAATACAAATTTTGGCAGCAGAGCATGTTAATTGGTAATTTCATTGTACTGATCTGTGTGAGGCTTTCATTTGTATGTTCTAAACCAGTTTTTTCACAGCTGGTTTGTGTATATATATAGTGATTATGGAAACTAATTCTGTGTAATTTATAATTTTCTATGTCAGTGTAAAATTCCAACAGCCTTCTCAAACAAACAGAAGCAATATACTGTATATTGCCACATTGTCTGGTGAAAGGGTTAAAATACTCCTGCACTTTTAGACGCAAAAGCATTTTTGTTTCTGTAATAGTCATATTCATTTATTTTTTACATAATTTGTTTTCCTGACCAGTATTTAAAGCCAAAAGAATATTCTAAACAACGGCCAATGATTTATTTTAGAAGGCGTCCCAAACAACGTGCCTAAACATTACATTGCATACAGAAATAAAAAACCCACATGTATGTCACTGCCCTTATTGCTTTCTCTTTTGCATTTTTGGGAAGGTTCAGTGCACTTCTCTTCGGAAGTTCTGGTGAACTGATCAGTTGTGTGAAAATGAAGGGGTAAAACCACCATATCATAAGTGGAATTGGTAACTATGGGTTTCCTTTTATTTGTACTTTATAAATGATGAAATCCAGTCAATTTCTAAGTTTTCCTTATCAATTCAGAATTACTTTCAGATCAGCTTGACCAAAACCATTTTGTGTGTTAGCTTTAAAGTTTGCAGCTGTCCTCTTGTCACTTTGATCTGTCACCGAACAAGCAGCTTTGGAAACAAAACTGCTCATTTTGACACATGAATTGGAGTCAAATTCGACTCCAGTAGAAATTCCAAATACAGGCAAGCAGCAAGTTGGTTTGTGTAAGTTTGATGCTTGTAAGGAGAAAAACTTGCATCCTTTCCAGTGGAACTATTTGTCCCTTGCTAAGAAGTTGATTTATCTAGCTCTGTAGCCATGAAAACTGGAGAACACAGTAGATGAAACTGAATCTGGGCCCTGTTGCCTTCAGTTCAGCAGTCTTGTACTTGTCCTTCTGTTCACAGACTGTCATATCAGTCTGCTGTTTTGAGGAAGCATAGGGTGTGTTTTACTCACTCACTCTGACTTGCACAAGGAATCCAGAACTTGAAAGCATTGGAGGTGTGTTTGGGGAGGGAAGTGGAGGGGCTATGGGTGTATGTAAACACACCTCTTCTGCCATCCTTTATCAACACTGCTGCTGATCTGCTGCTCACATAGCCTTACAAAAGTTTGAACATACTGCAAGAATCCTGAATGGCTGTTACCCAGCCTGTTTAATCAGATGTGACTTGCATGCAATGGAATTTGAATCTTCTTTAAGAAAAGGTATTTTAATGCATTTGCAGCATGGGCTGAAGTCTAATATCTTTGTACAGTTTGAGTTCCTACAGTGTTTTTAGCAGCAGTTAGGATGAAATGAGCTTGCTTTGTCCACTGCCACATTCCACAGTGCTCTTTGAAATGGCTAAAGGCTCAGTCAGTTGAAACTGAGGAGTAATGATGTCACGGTTGGGCAGTGGATTTAACTCTGAGGATTTCTCTGGTAAGGGATTTTTACTTAAGCAACAGTATGTTTCAAAAGTGGCTAGAACAGTAATATCTGTAGTAGCTCATTGCCTCTTTCCATCTGGCAGAGTGGATGAATCATGCCTTCTTGACCACTGAAACCATTATCTTTAAGTGTAATTCCTGAATTAGTTTTATAGCAAGATTGTTCCATTTAAGTAAATGCATAAGTCATCATCTTGACTAACATTGCTGTAAATTCACTGAAAAGATAACAGGATAGTGGAAACAATCTCATTATGTCGTTGTACATGGAATCCCATGTGACCATACTCTTGAGTGAAGTCTACATTTTTGCACCTATTAAACCTTGTATCTACCTCTTGAAAACAGTGACTTCTGTGTTGTCATCTGCATACTTCTGTGGAAACTTACAGTGACATTCATGCTTTGTGTGAAATCCATTGAGGAGACTAGTGAGGAAGATGAATCAGATTCTTACTGTCATTCATTATAAACTTTCTGTTTAAAATTTAAGGCATTAATTTCCTTGGAGATTTTGTTTTCTGACATACGTCTCATACAGTTATATCAGAAAGTACTTACTGTATATAACTGGCTCTATTAATAGATTTAATCACCTCTGAATCAGAATAAATAGTGCTTTCTCTAGTGTAGTGTAAGTGCTTTGAGTTTCATTATGAAAGTGTCTGTATTGTTTTCTAAACCAGGATGAAAAATGACTGTTATTGTGGCAGCAAAATGCCCTTCATTGGTAAAGGTTTTAACATCTGTATTTTAGCTTTTGCATCTTACTTGCTAGCAGGTAAGAATTTGGCATCTTCCTGTTCCATTATTGTTTGAGTATGTAAGGTTCCAGCATGGAAGGAGATGAAGGCAATAAAATTGAAATAAAAAATATTCTTACTCTAAAGATAGAGGCATTTTTCTGTCTTCTTTAGGTAGGACAGTTCATAACATTTTTTGGACTTGCTCAGACCAGGTTCTGTTACTTGTTTCAAATTGTGATTTGCCCTCTGTTTAGTCTTGGTTAATGGCTTGGATGTAATCACACTTCTAATGATATCCAAGGGAAATCTGTGTACTTCTTACTCTGCTGCCACAAACTAAAGAACTGAGACCCAAACTTTACCTTGTGTTTTGCTGATAGCATCTTTCAGAATTTCTCTTTTAGATGTGTCTGGGCTTAGTGTTTGTGTATTTTTTGTTGGAGAGGGGAACTTTTTCTGTATTTGTCTTCTCTAAGTCACTAAGTACCTTGCAAAATGAGGGGGCATTTCCCTTTATCTTTCTGGCCATAGCTTAAATACTGTAATTCTGATTCTAGGGTCTCATTCTGGATTTGAGCTGTGTATGGTGTGGGTGCTTTCCTATGATCTGTGTTTGCTGTCTTAAGTCATGATTCTGAATACTGTAATTTAGATGATGATTGTCTATTGCCATACAGCCACCCAGAGTAAGAAAGCTACACCTTGCCTTGCTGTGCTTGTGTAGATTTTGTCGCTCATGTCCCATGAGATATAATGCTTGCCAGTTTGCACAGGGGAAGTTTATCTGGTTGTCTCACTACTTTCATCTGTAGATGATATTTAGGTAAATGGGTGTTTGATTCTCAAGGATCTAATAGACATCATTTTTTCATGTGGAACCTGGACCTGTTACAAATCAGTTAGGTTTGCTTTTAAACTCCACTGTGTGCCACACTTCTGTCTTTCTTACCTGGGAACGGTTCTTTGATTCCCCTTATCTACACCAATTATCTGTCAAAGGTTGTCACAGTTTCACTGAAGCCTGACTGCAGATGATGCAAATAAAACCTGCTTTTTCCTTACACCAAACAGAATTAAGTGTTTGTTAAATCCCTCTGCTATTTTTTCAAATGAAAGA
Organism: Peucedramus taeniatus; assembly: GCA_013400575.1. NCBI lineage: Eukaryota > Metazoa > Chordata > Aves > Passeriformes > Fringillidae > Peucedramus > Peucedramus taeniatus. Next base: position 15,365 of record WBNO01008716.1, read on the forward strand.
TAAAAAATGTTGATTGTCTTTCACTGATTCTCATATCAGACAGAGGCACGAGATTGCTAAGACAAACTAAGACTGCTGAAACTCGTGACCTTTTTTCTGTTGTTGGGAGTTCTCCAAAGCACCTTTCCTCCAATATCTTTATAGAACTGTTTGTTAATGCTGTATTTGATAAAATGGGTTCTTTTTCTTTAGTCACTGCTAAACTTACAATTCTGAGATGTGCTTTCAGATGAGAAGGGCTCTGCTTTGGAGTGAGGCATGGAGGACTGTGCATATTGACAGACAAGGTAGTAACAAGGAACTGTGAGATTTTCATGGGACTGTGGGGCCCTACTGTTTCTCTTTAGTCCTCCAGAATAAAGTAGCTTGAAAAGATAAAAGGGCTGACGAAATGTGCCACTTTTTAATGCTAGTACTTTGCTTGTCTAGTTTGAACTACTTCAAAGACAAATCTCTGAACCTGGAAAGTGGTGGGTGATTTACTTCCTGGTAAGTAAATTGTTTCAAGCTTTAGTTACATGATTCATGTGGAATTCATACTCATTTCTATGTACAAGCACTGAAGACAATTTTTAATGGAACTATTTAAATAAATATCTATAGATTCACACCTGTGTGCATGCACATCAGTGTGTAGGATGATTCTCTTTACATGGCTGGTGCAGTGCCCATGGTGCATTTCCAGAGTGTGCTGAGCTGTAGAATACCAGGCAGAACGAAGAGATGCTTGTGCGCAGGTTACTGCCCGTTCTAAAGCATTTCAGGCTTGTGTCTGCAGGTGTAGATGTTGTCAGTGGTCTCTGGCCAGCCTGAAGGTATCTTGATGGGAGGAGGAACTGGTGCCTCTGGTGTCAGAGGCAAGCTTCAGCTTTTATCACATGATATCTCTGGTGCTCTCTTAGTCCAGCTACTTGATACATTTGAGACTGTGGTAAGGCATATTCAACTGGGAGTCTCTTCTACAGTCTCAGTGATGTTCTAGAATGGAGCAACTCCAGAAAGGATTTGGATTGTAAAACTAAGTGCAGGGCAAGGATTATGTTAAGCATGAGTTTGTACATGTGCATGCTTGGTGCTCTTCCATCTGAGCTGTTATCCAATATCCTTTTTTTGTCATATGAGAAGGTATGGACTATGTGTTAAATGACCAACCAGTTCCTTCAGTGAGAGGAGTAGATGCTACTTCTGGATACATATTTGTGCCAAGTGTCTGAAAATTAATCAAGAAAGTGATGGTAGTGTAGTGTGATACTTGTACAGAAACTAGATCATCTAGTCACATTAAACATTTATTGGGAGCAAGAAGTCTTTGTGTTCACAAGTGTGCAAAAAGGCTATAGGTAGGCAACGCTCAAATGAAAAGGTAATTGCTTTCACATGTCAAGATCTGGCTTGAAAGAAAAAGCAGGGAACTACCAAAGCTTTGATTGCAGGGGAAGGCCGTTCGAAGTTCTTAATCTCAGGCAAGGCCTTATTTCACTTTTTGGTCACTACAGCGCTTCAGTGAGCTAGAAAAAGATGAAATCTTTCTGTCTGGCTGTCTGCCTGTGGAATAATGGATTGCTCTAAACAAGAATCCTCAAATGGGATTGGGCTCCTGGGAGAATTTTTTTTCATAGTTCATGGCAGCGAAGTTATTCATGAAGGGCAAAGGCTGAAGTTGTGAGTTGCAATAGAAGAAACTACACACTAATGAAATCCTCTGAATAAGATGTGTAATGAAGTCAGAATTTTTACTCGTGGTGTGGCTGTGTGTTATGTAGTGACATCTGGCCCTCTGGAATGTGAAGATTCAGAAACTTGAATGATTGCTGCTGCTAGACAAAATTAGAATGTTACTGGTTTTGTGCTAACATTAATTGTCTTATGAAACCTGTCTAAACTTGCTGTGAGGACCGTGAATTTAGTCTTCATTTTCTCATAAGAGATAGGACTGATAATAGGGCATGTTTGAAAGAGTAACTAGTTAATTTTTAAGATTATTTTTGTGACTATTGTAATGTCCAGCTATATGTGTCATCAAGGTATTCCACAGGCACTTATGTGACTGTAGGACTTAGTATGGCCTCTGGACTTTTGATTTGCTCCAGCTTTGACACAAAGCAGTATTTCACTGCTTGAATACTGCTATCTGACAGTCTTCATTGTATGTTTTTATGACAAAAAAGATTTTTTTTACCTCAGAGCAGAAAGGCTAATGGAGCAAGAATGACTTGTTTATAAACAATCTGTGGCCTTGATGTGTGCTACAAGCCTCCAAAAATGTCTTAGAAACTCAAAAATAAGTGTAAGCATTTCTGTTAGCTACAGCTTTTCTGTTGAGGAGAAATAAAGATAATGAGGCTGACTGCTAAGCTGACAGGCATTTATTAGGAGTTCAGTTTACTGAATGTATCTAAGAGTCACTCTCTGCTGCTGCCATAGCAGCTTCTGTGGTGGCTGAGGATGGAACAGGTGAAATCCTACAGTAATAATGCTTGAATCTTGAAACAAACTGCTCTAAGTCTAAGAAGCAAAGGGGAGAGCAGAATCCATGTCAGAATTTCCCAATGCTTTTCGTTAGAGGAGGCTTGTATCTTTTTTCTCCAAATGCTTTATCAGGATAATTTCTTACAGAAGTAAAGGAAAAGGAACCAGTGCTAGAAATGTTTTGTTGGTTTTTTTTATAGTCAAAGGATGAAAATAACAAATAGGGTGACCGATAAATGTTTGCAGGTTTTGAATTATTTACAGGAAGCTCTTCCTTACTCTCCGTTAAAAATCCTGGCAGTATTGCACTTGTCGTTCTCTTTTGCCTGATGTCTCATGGAAGATTTCACAGGACTATTTGGGATTGTGGGAAGATAGAATGAACTGTTATCGGGACTGCAAAAATCACATACTCAAGACATAGGTGTATATGAAGTAAAAGTTCATTTTTCATAGATGTTACAAGTTAAATAGATGTGATGGCTGCTAAGTAAAAGGTGAAAGAGGTAATTTAAAATATCTCTTATACATTCTTTGTAACAAATACTAGAATTTCACTTCATTCTAGATCAGCTTGAACTCTGGGTCTGTTACATGCTCTGTGGAATGCTCAGTTTAACTTCATACAGCATAATTAACATCATTTATGCTTAAATTCTTACTCTCTCCTCCCTGCCCTCGCTCGTTTCTTCAGAAATGACAAATTGTTAGAAATCCAAATAGGATGTGTTTTTCCACTATGGGAGACTGAAAATAAGTAAAACTTACGAAAATTATAGTTACTGAGATGCTGGAATCAGGGAAGAATATGAAGCAAAGAGACGGGAGAAGAAATGGAAGAAATCAAATGCTAAAAAAAAGAAGGAAAATTCTGAACAGAAGTGAAATCAGTAAAATGGAGTGGGATGACATGAAGTTCAGTGAGGTTTTGTACAGTTCAATTTGCTTAGATAGTAATAGTCAATACTTCAAAACCTGAGCTGCACAGCCAAGTTGCAATACAATGAGAAGGGAGAACATGACCACTCATCCCAGCCATGGCATTTTTTCCCCATGATGAATTTTGACACATTTTATAAGTATTCAAGGGTTTCTAGATCAGTTCCTATAATATATTTTACTACTGTCAGTATCTTTAAAGGAAGGCTTTTGTTTGGTCAAAAGATCCAAACTTGTAATAGGTTAGAGCTGTTAAATAAAAATATGATTTCTTAAATGTTTTTGAGATCAAAGCTTTTGTTATTTTCATCAGGTTTTTCAGCTATTTACAGCTTGGGATAATCAGTAGTAGTGGTATGTTCTCCAGCAGCTGTTAATGTGATATTGAAGGAGTCAGCCATCCTTCCAAAACCAGGAAAGAGAAAAAATGGCCCCTTTTCAAAATTTGAGCACACACAGTAAACAGCATAGTAAAATTCCTCAACTGTACATCACACTGCAATCACTAATATAAATCTGACTGTTGTGGCTGTGAAAGTGTAAGGAAGAAAAAGATGGACAGTTTTATCCTTGAAGAATTACAAAAAAATTCTTAACGAAGTACACCAGAATAATCTTACTAAACTCCATAATTAAAAGAAAACAAAAACTCAGCAGTCTTGGCTGTAGTACTGAAGTACTGCCAGGGAATTTATAATGCTCCCCATATGTTAAAATTGAAAAGGTCTGACAAGTCATTAAACTGAGATTTAGTCAGAACTGGGCACTTCTCTATTGGTGAAAAATCTTCTGCAGAAAACATTTGAACAGTGACCAGGATAACACTCTTTGTGAATGGCTGGTGTGTTGTTGGCATCAGCAAACATTATTAATTGGTGTAAGATTAACATCTAAAACCTCCATTGCCTATATTCATCTGTTAGAACCTTGTCATATTTATTTAGTCTGAGAAAAATCACTTAGATGGTTTTTATGTTTGAGAAGGCAATATTCCTGAGCTTCACTAAGTAGATCCTGAGTGATGCTCTAGAAGAACCTGTATTTCCAGTGGTTATCAGGATAGCCTAGGGAAATATGTGTCATGTCTAATGATGTAATTACGTTAGCTAAGACTGAATGATACAGACAGTCCTTTCACAAAAACACTTCGAGTTTTCTCTCCCTAGAATGTTCTTTACTCCCATTCCTCCATCCTTGTGAAAATAGATTGATTTTGTCTTGGGGAAGGCAAGAGAAAGACCTTCATAATTTTACTTTCAAATTTCCTGCTTCCTAGTCAGCAGAACATAAAGTACAAATAAAATGTAAGTGATACTCTTTAGCACTGAACAGCACTTACATAAGAAGCGGTGTGCTGCATTTCCTTCTCAGGTAGGTTAACTTGCCCCTTACTGCTCTACTTACCTGTTAGGCTGGTGGCTAACTTTGTAGAATGTGAAATCCAAAGTGAGGGCAAGAACCTAAAAGCTTTCAAACTGAGAAGTGTATAAAGATGAATCAGTGACTAGAAAAGTTTAAAGGAATTAAGTAACTATCCTATGACACCTTAAAGTAGCACCAGACAAGTGCCTGAGATGCATATGTATTTCTGATCAGTAATTTTAAGAAATGAATTTAAATGGATGTTCTGTTTCTATTGTTAGAATTAGTTTTAAAGGTCACTACCCCATTTATAATGCTGAATCTCACAGTTGTGAGGCACAACTTCCCTTTAACTTTCCATGTTTGCCAAAAAGATTGCATTTATCTGCTTATTTTCTAATTTTACTTCTTATTACAACCTATGCTTACTAGTTATTAGCTTAGTCTCCTTAAAGCTCCATAAAAATAGGCCCTATTTTGTGGTTTTCCCGTCCTCTAGTACAAAGTAGAATTTATCAACCAAAACCAGTTATTCTTTATTCTGCCCTTGACAGGCAGCATTGATGTCAGAGGAGTTTTGACCCTCTTGAGGGCAGATTACAGCAAATACATCACTGCATTAACCAATCCAGAGTATCCACCCAAACCCCCTGAAAGCAAACATGAGAAACTTAAACTTTTTCCTGTCATTGCAGTGTCTCCTTTGCTTACAGACTAAGTAGTTTCTCTTCATAATCAGTCTCAACATCAGTTATTTTTGGTGGTTGCATCATATTTGATCATGTGCACTCTGTCTTTTCAATCATACTGTAACAGAGAGCACCTCAACTTGGGTCCTGAAGTCTTCAGTTATAAAACATTCTCGCTAACCACCTGTGCCCAGTCACTCACAAGACCAGGAGTCCTAGCTCTGCTCCCTGGACAGTGTTTGTAAGTACTCTTGGGTATACATGGGTAAAACTTTGGGGTTTTTTTTTGATATTTCACAGAGGTAGATTACTGATTTTGTGTGCCCAAGCAAACAGGATTACTATTTCCTACAACACAAGTACTGCTGTCATTACAAAGTGTCGTTGGACTTGTCATGGCTTAGCCCCAGCCAGAAACTAAATACCATGCAGCTGCTCACTCACAGAGGTAAAAGTGAGCCATACGATAACTGTCCTCTGAGCTCACAAACAGGTTGCTTAGATAATTAAAAAAGATATCATGAAGTTGATGTTGTCATCTGATAAAATGAAAGTTGATAGTTCTAGATGTGATTTCAAGTGTGTGTCCTTGATTTTTACAGGATCTCTCAAAAACCTAACACAATGAAACCATTTGTAGTTTACGTAAGCAAAAACAATTCAAGAAATTGAAGCTGATTCAAAACTGGATGTTTTGTTATGGGTAAAGATTTACCTCTTTATAATTAAGTTATATTGTGAAACTTAAGATTCTTCTGTGAAAGAGTGCTGATGCTATCAATCACATTCACCACACATTTGGGTCGCAGTGATGCACGAGTGTAATCATGTCAAATTCCAAATTTATGAGGATTTTTATGAGTACATCTGGAACTTAGTCTTAGAAAATGAAAAATGATGAAAAAAGGTCAGGACCTGATTGTTCTCTGAAATGGGATTTAACAAAAAAAGAAATTGCAATCAGATAGGTAACATTTTGAATAATGGACATAGAATTGAAATTTGAAGTGGAAAAAGTCAGGTAAATTCCTGTTTAAAAAAAAAAAAAAGGATCACTAAGGCTGTTCATAGAGCACTTGTTCTCTTTACTTTCCTTGAGGTATCCACACAGATACCTCTCTGTGTAAGTTGGGGTGGCTTGGTTTGCCTTTGCTGATCCTGAGGTGACAGGATAGCTCCGCATCTTTATGTGTGAGCCATAAGGCCGAACATCAACTAAACATAGATCAATACATCCAAGCAGCTGGACAAAAGCAAACTAAGAACTGTAGCAAACAGATTAATGCATTAAATATTCATTCAGCACAGGAAAAAACCTCAGCTGCAGAACTGGAGAACACTTCTGTGTTTCTAGAAAAATGTACCCATTTGGACAGAGAACTTAGAAAGCTATGCAAATTGGAGACGTCTAGTAAATGTAACTCATGGAAAACACTTGTATGAATTCTTGGATAATTTTTGTCTCTAAAACTCCATCTTCAGCCCCCTGATTCTTGATAATTTAATATTTACCTTTCTGGATAGACACAGCAAAAAATAATTGTTCTATTTACAGCTAAGAGTGACTGTATGGTGCAAAAGGTTGTCTTCTTGATAATGATTGCTTGCAAATTTCCAAAGAAAATACAAAATGGATCTTTTGACTCATCCATTTTATGGGGAAATACAGTGTGCAGTCTAAGTTGAGAAAATGAATGTTCTGTTGTGAATAATCTACGTTCTATTGAAGGGAGTATCAGACTATATGCAAAAGAAGGAAAATGCAGATCTGCTAATGTAACTGAAATCAAGCACTTATTTCAGAATAAATTACTTCAGGCTGAAGGCTTCATATCTTATTCTCTACTATGCAGTTCTTTCTTTGAAAAAAGAAAATCAAGTTTTTTATCATCTATTGTAGTAAAAGAATCTCTGATTTAATATCAGAAAGAACACCGATGCAGGCAACAGACAAGTGATTTAAAACAGATGTGAAATTCCGTCTGTGTAGAAAATTATAGGCACTGGTGATGACATTAGATGCATATGACTAATCACAGTTAATGCTTGCTGCTGCCAATTAGCTTTATTAGTACAAGCAATTTGAGCACAGCATGACATTACTTTAATAACTGTAAGCAGCTTGTTCATTTATTGAGCAGTATGCATTTAGAAAAGGAGTATTCTATCTGCAAATTAATCATAACCCTCTTTGTCATTAGAATTTCAGGAACACTGAGGAAAAAGACTTTACCATGCAAACAGAAAAAATGGGTGATGAAAGTCTGGCAGTAATTTTAGTATTTTACTACTATTCTACGTTTTTATAAAAAGACAAAAGCTATTGTGTGATTTCTGTCTGAAAGCTGGACATGAGTGAGACAAAATTACTACCATTAGGGTTAAGACAAGACATTATGACCATTAGGTGGTAGCAATGCAAAAAAAATCTTGTAAAAGTGTACAGGAAAAATAAGGCTAAAGATATCTAGGACAGAAAAACCCCAATCCAGACTCCAAGCTGCACAAGAAGCTTATTTTCTCCTTTTCATACCATATAAAGATACATTTGTTATCTGTGACATAGGTAAAAATTTGCATATCAGTCTTCGGAGGGTGGAGGATGCATAATTTCATTAGGAAAATGCAAAAAGAGTCATTGTGCAATTATGTTCTCAAAATTGCTGTAGCAAATGAAACAGAGCTGCATTATGAGCTGATTGCATTGGCACCACCCCACTGGCTCACAGAAGTATTGCAGAAATGAAAATCATGATGTTGTGGAAGCAAGAGTTCAAAATAAGGTTTTTTTTCCCTTTGTAGTTTCTCTTAAGACTTTAGACTATCTCACGAATTTATATTTCTTAATTCAAAATGTAATAGATTCAAGAGACAGAACATACCTCTCCTATATTTTGTCTGTAGATATTTTGAACTTGGATCAGGTATCATATTCCCCATGTTTTACAATAACTATTTGCAATCTTTCTTTTAATCCTCCTGTCTCAAATCTTGTTTTCAACAAGATGTTCACGGTTCAAAAATTAATTTAGAGAGGTCTTAAAGAGAGTCCTTATGAGTTGTTGGCTTTTGTGCTGCTGTTATTCTGTTCATCCACAGGTCTTGCAGAAGCAGTACTGCTAGAAGAAATAACAAGGCTGTGGCTTGTGCTGTGTGGAAGAGGTTGCACTGAGATGTGCAAGTGTCAGGTTGGATGGAGCTTTGAGCTCCATCTGATCTGTTGGAAGGTGTCCATGCTCACAATAGGGGGGTTGGAGCAAGGTGTTCCGTAAAGCTCCTTTCCAAACCATTCTGTGGTTCTTTGAGTTACAGGTTCATTCTACAGTGATGTGAAGGAACTCCTTGAGACCCCCCTGTCTCCTTTTGCAGGAATGTCAGTCAGTTTTGGGTTACAAATTGCAGGAAATCAGGTAAAAATGAAAGAGGGTTCAGTACTGATGCCAAGGACTGTTGACTTTTACATCCCAAGATATTGTTTAAAAAGATGTTTCTCAATGTGTACCAACAGCATTTTAATTTCCTAAGATTTAAAGCACCTGAAGGGGGTCTGAATCCAAATCCTTACTTATTCAATACAGAGTAAAGATGAACCTCTATGACAGGAATATGGCCGTGACAGAACAGGCAAAGTTTGAAAACATATATAGGTAATGGAAAAACCCCCAATCAAAAGAATAAATGAAAAATTACAGAAGGGGAAATACATCCAGCAAAAAAAGGAGAGGTGTAGGGCAAGGGCAGTTTTAAAGGAAAGGCTGCCAGACAGCTTGGAGGGAAGTCAAGACCATATAACCTGCACAACATCTGTAGTCAAGGTACAGGAGAGCTTCATACCTGACACCCACTGCAAGGCAAAAAGCTGCAGCTCGACTGCTGCTGGGCTGTGTTCAGCACTGGGCAGGCACTGAGAGAGGAGGTGCTCCTGTGGCTGCCCTCCCAAATGAGCTGTTCTCTGTGCCTGCACTCATCAGCTTCTCATAATACTCATTGCATGAATGCACCACAGATTGCTGTGTTGTGTTCAAAGGCCAGTCTGGGTAATTATAGTTTATCCCCATTTTCCTGTTTTCACTCAGATATGGTTGTCTAACAAAGATATAAATGAAATTATGTGCTTTTATTCGTGTACTGCGTCACAGTGAATGTCATGGTTGAAAAAGCAACAGCAGTGACTGTAATTTATTGACAGTATTATTAAGGTTGGAAAAGACCCCTAAGATGATCAGGTCCAGCTGTTCACCCAGCACCACTAAACCAGGTCCCCAAGTGCCACCTTCACACATTTTTTAATGTTTTCAGGAGACATGTTTCTACCACTTCCCTGTGGGTAAAATACTGAAAAACAAAGTTCAGCCAGGGACAAACTGCACACCTTGGGAGCAGAAACACAGAGGGATATTTGTGTACCATGACAAGGGAGATGTGGAACAAGGGATGGAGTGGCACTGAGGTATTGTGGTCATGCTCTGTTGAAAACAATGCAGCAAATGGGAACTAAGCTAAAGGAATGATCCCAACAGTAACTGAAAGGGGAAAATACATATTAATTTTCATGACCCTATATATGCTAATAACTAAAGACATTCTTCCTTACTTGTCTTAAAAATGTCCTAAGGAGGGGAAAGTAAAGATGAATGGGAGATTGTTATGATGGATGTCACTCCAAAATAATATTTAGGGGAGGAGTAACAGTAATCTTATGGCTTTTTTCTTAAATCTGACTGTAGCAGTTTTAAATTGCATGAATTATAAATGCTTGATCAGTGTTATAAGGTAAAGCTACTGGGAGATACTTCCTAAATAAGACTGGATTTAGTTTGGACTTCTTCAGTCCCATCTCAACTAAATGTAGAGCTGCAAAGAATCACAAATTTACAAAAACATAGTATTTCATGCAAGTGGATGCAAAGAGGCTAATTAGAATTCACAGGTAATCAAATAATATATTAAGGTATCCTAATACAGAGTTAAATCCTAAATCCCTAAATTTAGGGATTTTTTTTTTTTTTATCTATTTAAACATGGCTTAATAAGGAAGTTTGGAGGTTAACAGCTCCCCATACTGCATTTGCTGTAAAGGTAAGGCTTATTTTGAAACAACTATTGATGTATGACTGGGATAAGAGTTCTGCACCCCAAGGAGTGTTAATGCAGTCTTCAGCCAAGTCCTGAAGCTTTGTGAGTTTCATTTGTTTCATTGCCAGGGTGGGGTTGCAGAGTGGGGAGGGAGAAGTACAGAACAAACAAAAGGGAAACAAAAAGGCAAAGGGTGAGAACTATTTCAGGAAAACTCAATATGGAGAGTATCCAATGAATCAGAGTGAACAATAAAGCAATAAAGCAGTGTCCAGAAAACAGTGATCAGGATGCATGGAAGTGCACAAAAACAAATGTAATTCACATTGCTTACTGTGGGATTGTTTTGCAAATGACAGGACTATTTTGCTATTTAGTATTTTGTGAATATTCTGTGAATTAGTACTTTGTTTTAAAAATGCCATCTTGAGAAAAGATGAATCTGCTTCTTAATAGCCCAGAATGACTCACAAGGCTTCGTGGTTGACACCAATTGCTTTTTAAAGGTCTTAGTTTACAAAAGTCTAATAAAAAATATTCTAGACAACTCTAAGTATTGAAATGTCTTTCAAAGCATTAAAATTTCCCTAAATATCACATACATTTTTCAAATAGGAGTTAATGCAGAAATATAATGCTAATAAAATAAGCAAGCTAACCATAAATATATACAAAATGAGTAAATTTCATTTATATAAACCATGAATGTCATTTTCTAACTGTAGGCCACACAGTGAAAACTGACAGAAAAATGTGATGCTCTTTAAAGAAACCAAGAGGAAGATCTTTGTGGTGACAGAAACCATAGAAGAGAAAATGATCTAGCTATTTCTAGTATCTGTGGTTCATGTGAAAAAAAAACCCCCAGAACTGCCATTTCAAAGGGTAAGCTTTTTCTTAGCCTTCAAAAATGATGGTAAATACATTTAAAAAGTATTATGCACACAATATCTATAGGACCAGCTCTAATATGTGTTGTGCTCTTTTATGCACAATCTTTCAGCTTTTTTTTTTTTTGTCATTAACTGACTTTTTCTTACCTGGGTTACAAGTGAAAAAGGAAAACCACATTTTAACAAGCACAGCTTGAAATTTGGAACCACATTCATGAATGGAAAAAACAAATTTTTCAACTTAATGATTAGGGGCTTTATTTTATTAACAAACCAGTTTTCTTCATGTAGAAGTTGTTGAAGTCAGAAAAAGGATTAATCAAAAGTAATATTCTTCAGAATCACTTGGCAAAGGTGTAACTTATTTTTGCATTTTCAGTTTGCTTGCATGGTAAAGAATTAAAATAAGGAAAACACTTTCCTTTTGATTAGTGTCTAATCAAAGACACCATGCCATTTAACAGATGGGACAGTTATCCCTCTTCCATTCTGTTCCTCCTCTTGAAGCATTTATTTTCCCAGTGAAGTCTGTAATGACCTAATTCAAAGCTGAGGCATCTTGGTTTATGTGAGAGGAGCAAAGGAAGAGGGGGTGTCTTGTTCTCCCTTGCAGGAAGGTGAAGGGAAGTTCTCCAATCACTCAGAAGATGTCTGCTGCAGAGAAAGCACTTGCCTTGTTTGCCCACAGCACACAGAGAATTCTTGCAGCCACTGATGCTTCAAGTTTAGCTCTTGAAATACAAACAGCAACTCTTTACCAGTAGTTTGCCTGTGGAACTCTAGATACCACTTTAATTACAAAGATTATAAGTTAAATTGTGACGACATTCTTTGCAAATTTGTTACTTCATCTTATTTCTTCACATTCAGCTGAAGTCCAATTTCATTTCAGTCTTGAATTCATCAGTGAGGTTGAATGCCTGCTTACAGAACATGCAGCATGTACTTCCTATCCCAGTTGACTTCTGTACTGATTCTGCTTACAGGGGCCCAGAACACAGGTTATCAGCATAAATTTTTGAAAGGAGGCTACATTTACATGACATAAACGAATTTGCTGACAAAGTCAGTGAGAAGCCAGAGCAGACAGTCTGCCACACCAATCAGATACTGGGAATATTGATATACATTGAATATATGTTGAAGGACTGGTATCCCTGCTGGGCCCTCTCCTGGCTTCTTGTACACTCCCATGGGAAGCAGAGAAAGCCTTGGTGCTGTGCAGGCACTGTCCAGCAATAGCTGAAACACTGCTGTGCTTTCACACATATGAGCTGCTATGAAGGAAATTAAATCTATCCCAGCCCAAACCAGTGCACCTACAAAGGTGACGAGTCAGAGCAGACAGCCTAAAGCTGGTGGAGCCCAAAAGTCCTCCCCTTAGAAACAAGCATGGTATTCTCATTTTCTGTAGAGTAACTAGAATTGTCATGTTGTTTTCACCACTGGGTAAGTAAATAACTTTCCATGTCCACCCTGCAGGGTATTTACATAAGAAATTGTTATTCAAGGTGGCATATTTGAAAGATAACAAGCCAGTGGGGTTCAGAAAATGATACATCTCATCCTGAAGCACACAGTTATCTAGAGATGGATTTGCACTCCCAGTTCCAGTGTTGAAGCAGTCTCTTTAATGGAGCTAAGGTAACTGGCCAGCTCAGCACAGCTGCCTAAAGGTAGGTGGGGGAAATAAATTTTACTCGTGTTTAAATGTCTTTTTCTGTAGCCTAGAGAGACATTTGCAAGTAAAAAGACAACTTTATCCCTTCTTACCCTGGCCCAATCCACCTTTCTTCACCTACCTGTACTTCCTAATTCAAAATACCAGATGCAATCTTTAAAATTCTCAGTATTTTAAAATGTTCTATTGGCAAAACTCTCTTCTGGCCACAGAATATCATCTTGCAACTGAGTTCTCTGTCAAAATGTGTAGTTTTTCAATATTAGGGCTTTGATTATGAAACATTTCCTTATAACCTTCACCAGAGTGTGTATTTACTGACTTCCAAAGACTAGAAAAAGCCATTTTGATTAGTCAAAAACAGATGGAAAAGCAAAGGTCTGATTTATGCATGTGTGCATATCTTTACCCAGCAGTGGAGGCAAAGCTTTAGACCACCCATATTCATTCATTTTTTTAGCATGTGAGTCATGCCAGACTCTGCAGCTACTGATATGAATTCTTTTTGCAATGATATATTAATGATACCCAGGACACATAGAGAAAAAACAACTGCAAAAAGAATAAGAATAATTATTCCTGTTTTTGTCATGCTGGGAAAGTCTACATTGATACAAGTGTTCATTACAGAAACCTTCATGAAATTTCTGTAGATTTCTAATGAAGAACAGGTAAACTATTTTCAGTTTATAATACTTCTTGTTTTTCCAGTGTCTATAAAGCTTGTTTGATAAATATTATTAAATTATTCAAGAAAATTAGTAAGGTACCTGCCTGACAGGCATATTTCTGATATTTTTCTGTTTTATTTAATTTGCTTTATTCAGTTATTTAGGGAAAATTAAACCTGAAAATTTTCAGCAATAATTGAACTGCTGTGCTGAAAGAAGAAAAGAGATAAAGAAAAAAATCAACACACAGAAGTAATCTAAATAAAAACTACCCTTTTTTTTGCCTCAGCATTTGTACATTTAGAGAATTAAATTTTGAGGTGAATAATGAACTACTTTACTATTTGTGAAAAGGGAAAAAGTATAATCTTTCAGTGAGGATTGACTTATAAAGTTAGGCATTGGTGGCTGAAGTTCTGAAGAACAAACCTTTAATCTGTTCTTAAAGGGTTCTAGGTAATATAGGCAAGTTTTTTTTTTGGTTTTTTTTTTTTTTTTTTTTTTTTTTTTTTTTTTTTTTTTTTTTTTTTTTTTTTTTTTTTTTGTTTTTTGTTTTTTGTTTTTTTTTTTTTAGAGGCTTTTACATCATCAATCTTTAGAATCTAACCAAGACTCTCAATACAAGTTCTTAGCTGCTCTTGCTCCCAGCAGAGAAAGAAACTGCTAACAAATAGTCAGAATCCCTTTCTTGAGACCTCAGTGATCCCTCGTTTAGGTACTTACACACCTGAACTGCAATGATGTCCTCATGAACCTACAAATAGTTAGTAATAATAGACCCAAAAGAGGTATGAAGCATTCCTATTTTAGGGTTTTTTTAAATTAATATATCATTGACTAAGATGGTAATAATTTTACTGTGAATTGCAGCATACAAAAGTGGTCCAGTGGGGGTGACTTGGTAAGTACTAAATTAAATATTTTTGCCTTATACATGTTTACATGTATAAGCAAAAGGAATTAAAAATAAACTGCTGGTTCAAACTCTGTAAAAATAATGCCCAAACCTTCTGATGGACTTCTTACACTGATAATAAAGAAGTGAAAGTTAATTAAAATACACCCATAGAATAGTACTTCTAAACTTCACAATCCTGCTGAAGTGTTCAACCAAGTAATGATTTTCTGTACTTGAAAAATAAAATAAAGATTTCTTTCCCTCATGTAAAAACAAAATATCCTCAAGTAACCCTTAGGAAACGCAGAACAAAGACAATAACCAGAAATAAGGTAACATGTTCCTCTGGTAAGTGTATCACATTTATTCCTTTTTACCCATAAAAAAAGACATTAAAGAATTAAATGGATGTGGATGGGGAAAATAGAAAGAATAAAATGCAGTCTTCATCTGGATTTACTTAATAATACATAATAAACGTGTGTGGTAATTCCAAAGATGGCAATCCAAAGGACTCAACGAGATCTTGCTTTTTTCTTTATTCTTGAAGAGCTTGCAACTATTTGCTAGTAGTTAATAGAAATCTCTAACTTTCATTTAAAACAAATGAGTCGTCTTCTTCTGGAAATTCAAGTCCTTTAAAGTAATATTGGAAAAGATTGTATATAGTAAATATATCTTTTCCTTGGATGGAAGTGGGAGGAAACACTCAATTTGAAGCCTGCAAATTCATGTTTGGCTACTAGCAGTAACAGATAGTTTTGAAAATGGCATGGAATCAAGATGCTCATATATCACAGCAGTGCTGATTCACTTGGATAAAGCTCTAACATTGCTCCAATACCTGAGAAATTTCCCACTCTATAAATACTGCAGAGCTCAGAGCATACAGTTTCTTTGCACAAAAGGCCAAGTAGCTATGCAAGCAGCCAGATTAAGCCTCTCCTTGATCAAATATTGTGTCAGGCCCATCCACATCTAGGATATGCTGTGCTTTGTCTTTTGAGAGGATAGGTAGAACAAAATAAATTCCTGTTTTTCTTGCAAACCTTTGAGGGGGGACTTGTTACTTCTTTTTTAACTTTTTTATTCAGCTTTTTTTCTTTTTTTTATGTGTACTGAGGAGTCTCCAAAATGTTTTTTGTTGGAGTGTTTTGGCAGCAGCGTCAACTACTTCTCTGAAATGCCTGTACACCAACACACACAGCACAGGGAAAAACCAGGCATAATTAGAGATCTGTGTGCACATTCTCACTGCAGTTACAGAGGCATGGTGGGATAGCTCACACGACTGGAATGCTGTCATGGATGGCTACATTCTTTTTAGGAAAGACAGGCCAGCAATGTGAGGTGGTGGAACTGCTCTTTATGTGAGAGAGCAACTGGGATGTATTGAGCTCTGCCTCGGGCTGGATGAAGAACCAGACCAGAGCTCACAGGTAAGAAGTCAACACCTAAGGGACAACATGGGTGACTCTGCTGTGGGTGTTTGCTACAGGCCACCCTGTCAGAAAGGGAAAGTCAGTGAGGAATTCTCCAGTCAGCTGGAAGGAGCCCCACAGTCAGAGGCTCTGGTACTCATGGGAACTTCAGCCACCCTGATCCCTGCTGGAGAAACAGCTCCTGTGGGCACACAGGAGCCCAGGAGGCTCCTGCAGAGCACTGATGGCAACACAGGTGGTGGGAGAGCCATTGAGGAGAGGTGTGCTGCTGGACCTTGTACTGACAAACAAGGAAGGACTGGCTGGGGAGTCATAGAATCATAAAATCATAGACTCGCTAAGGTTGGAAATGACCTCCAGGTTCACCAAGTCCAGCCATTACCCATGTGAATGTTGGGGTCAGTCTTCACCACAGTGCCTGGACTACAGGATCCAGCGTGGAGGAAGCCAGGCAATGAATAGGATCACAGTCCTGGACTTCAGGAGAGATACCTTTGGCCTCCTCAAGGATTTACCTGGAGGAATCCCATGGTTTAGGGACCTAGAAGGTGAGGCTGTCCAAGAGAGCTGGTTACTCAAGCATCACTTCCTCCAACCTCAAGACTGGTGCATCCCTATGAATAAGAAATCACACAAAGCAGAGCAGGAGACCTGCATGGATGAGCAAAGAGCTTCTGGCAAAACCCAAAAGGAAAAGTTTTCATAAAGAAAGTTTACAAAATGCCAAAAAAGGGACAGGCTGTTGGTGAGGAATATAGGAACAGAGTTGTCAGAGCACGCAGAGATGGGATGAGGAACACTCAGGTCCACTTGGAATTAAACATAGTAAGGGGTGTCAAGGACAAGAAGAAAGGCATTCCACCCCATTTTCTCTAACCTGTTTTCAAATTGCACAGTAAGCCTATAAGATGGAATAGGTTATTTCTCATAGGAAAAAAAGACTAACTGGGTGCACTTACAGTACGACAATGAATTATCCTGCTAACTCTATTTTGTGCTTTAACAAAATAAGAACCAATAACAAACAAGATACAAAAGTGTATTTTGTAGCTGAATATCTATCTTTTAACATTCTGCTGATTTTTTTTACCCTTTAATTAACTTAATATAAAAATACTTTTGGAAAATATTTGATGTAAATACTATTCTGTAGCTCCTTTTTGAATTACTGTGAATACATTTCATGTCAATTATGCCTGCTTGTGGGGCTTTTTGTATTATAAGGTTGCAACATACTTGCTAATGAAGCAGCTGGCATGGTGTTCTGTTAAAAAATAAAGAGCCATGAAAGCACTGACCTGCTTTCCTGTGGCTTCTCATATTAGTACACATGATTTGGTAAAACACTTATTGTAATTTAGCTCAGATTGGAATGGACCTCAAAAAATCATCCCTTGTTTAGCACCCTGACCACTTGACTTTAAAACCTCCATGATGAGGACTCCACTTAAGGCCTTGGGACAATGATTGTTTTCACTGTAAAAAATTCCTCTCTTACACCAAAATGGAACCTCTCTGAGTACAGCTTGTGCCCTTTGCTTGTTGTCCTCTCCATGTGTGTCCTTGTGAAGGAGAAGAGAGGCATTCATGCTTTTTGTGGCTGCCTTTTGGGAACTGGAAAACTATGATGAGATTCTCTTTTCACCTTGAGGGTGAAAAGACCTAACTCCTTAAGTCTTTCCCTACAAAACAGGTTCTCTGTCTCTTTGATCACCTTTGTGGCCCTCCTTTGAGCCCTCTCCGAGGTGTCTATGTCTTTTCTGGATGGTGATACCAGGAATGGGCACAGTACTGCAGGTGTGGCCTGACAAGTGCTGGCTAGACTGGGATGATCATGACTCTGTCTCTGCTAGTTATGCTCCATGGGTGCAGCCCAGGATATAATTTGCCTTCCTTGCTGCAGCAGCCCACTCTGGGCTCGTGTTATCTTGTCCACCAGGGTTTCCAGGTCACCAAGGTTCCTCCTCAGACAGGTGGATTCTAGCCTGTCCTGGGAACTTTGGTTATGACATCCCAGAGGCACAGCCTTGCACCTATCTTTGTTATGCTCCATACTGTTCTTCCTATCCCACTCTCCCAGCCTGTCCAACTCTCCCTGGGAGATATCCCTTCTGACATGTTCAATGCACCACCCAGTTTGGTGCCACCACCAGATTTGGTGAAGGTTTTGGGATTTTCAATCCCATCACCCAGACCACTGAGACATTTTTTTTCTGGTAATTTATCTCCCAAGCCTAGAATTCATTACAATTGCTCATATAATATTAGAGGTTTTGTGTACATTCCTGAGAAAGGTCTTAAACAATATGTTTACACTTGATGTTGCCTGGGAAGTAGGAAAAAAAACTCACTCATTTTTTGTGCAGATGGACATCACTGTGACTGCAGCAGTTGCTAGTATTTGATTTTAATATTCACTGGTGAGTTGGTGAAAACAACCCTATTAGACAACTTCAACACAGAAATAGCAGACATGCTTTTTCCTGCTTCATTCATTATCTCTCAGTAATTTCAACTGTGAAGGGAATCAACTGCAGGCTCCAGACCTGCAATGCAAAATCCACTTTTTTTCAGTGTTTTCCCTACTGTACAAAATAGTCATTCTGTGAGGCTTACTTTTTTGCTGATTAATATTTAAATGGTCCATCCTACCTCATCAGTTGTATAAAAGAGACATTTTATCATTAAAGACATGGTAAAATCCTTAGGATTTACTGTTTTTTCTCAAAATTAAATCTCCAGTGACAAAAATAGCAATAATTTTATTTCCCAAACCCAGTGTTTCAATACTGACATTTATTTAATCCATATTATAATTTCCTTAAAAATTCAAAGCTTTTTGCTCTGGCTGCAAACAGTATTCTTCCCAGTTTTTCTTTTAATTATTTTTGAAATGCAGTCACAATCACATCTATAAAATTGCATATACATCTTGCTGTGTGAGACAGCCAGTCCTATCTGCCATGTATCAGTTTAGAGACACCAGAGACAGTTTTGTTTTCAATGCTTATTGTTCCATATACTCGAGTGAATTTAGATGAGCTTCATTGTGAATTTATCTGATGGTGGACCTCTGGTGAGGATTAGGCATAACCTGACAGCTACTGCAAATTGAATTTAGCCTTTACAATTAAGCAGACAATAAATAAATCAATGGAGGAATTAGTACACTGAAGGGTCTCCTCAGTAAAAACAAGCTGTGCAGTCACTGAGATGGCCATTAGTCAAGCTAAGCTGGGAAAGGCAGGCTTCAGACTAATGCTCATTTTTTTTCCTCTGAGCAGTGAGATTTAAAATTTCTATGGAATAAAAAAAAAGACTAATATTCTTGAGAAAGAAAATTGTGGGAATGAGAGCATCAATTGTAGGGATGACTGATAAATTTATTTAACTGACACTAACATAAAGACAGATTTAGACAAAAAAGTATGATGGGCAAGTGATGGATTAAGCTTTTCAGTATACAAGAAGGCTTTTGCATCTGACTCTGGTGGAGATGAAGAGATCATTTCACTCTAATTTGACAGGCAGATGCAAGTACTGTGGATGAAAAATCAGAATAAAAACTGCAGGTTCAAAACTGTTTCAAATACATTTTACAGGAATATCAAAAATAAAATTAGCCAAAGCTCACAGAATTAATGCATTTTTGTAACATTTCTTGAATGCAAAATTGGACATCTCTTGATATAACTGCTGTGGGTTTTTTCCAAATAACAAAACAAAAAGAAAACATTTTGTGGCATAAAGAAGCTTCATGTGTCAAAAATGACTTAGTGGAAGTTAACAGCTGGAAGCTAGGGAATTTCAGTCAAAAATGCACTTTTGCTAAGGTAAAGGACAACATAACTTTGCAAAAATTATATTGCTGTTTCCCATATCTATCTAATCTGGATTGTGAGGATCATGCAATAGCTGAGAGAACACCTCCAGCAAATAAAAAGTATAAGTATTATGTAAAAATGATAAGTAAAAGTTTTACTTGATAAAAAGTATCAAATAAAATCTGCAAAGCTGAGCTTCCCATGTATATGCATCAGTATTTAAGAATTGCATAAAATAAACTTTATCACAGCAGTTTTTGCTCAGAGACCCAAAGATAAGGCTAGACTATTACAGTCCTACGGCATCTAACAAAAGAGGGTAGGAAATAGAAATACAAGACACAGCTGCTGCTTCTAGCTTGGATTGTGAACATTATGCTACATTAAAGTAAAAAAAGTTTGGTTTTAAACTAGTGAGTGATGTGTTGTTCAAAAGTTTGCAGAGACTCTTTAGCAGTTTCTGAAAAATGAGCTGTAAGTAGAACTTATTCTGTGCAACATCTCTGATGTTTTCTCATTGAAAGAAAAATGAATTTGAGGGACTTGCAGTGAATAAAATAATTTCTTGTAGAGAAAGTACAATTTGGCATTGGGGGAAAATGGAACTAATACTGGAATCTCTGCTTTGTTATTCAGTTTTGCACATCCCGATGCCAGCTGTAACCACAGCTGAGAAAAGCGAACTGGTGAAACTCCACTGGTTCTAAACGCACAGGCCAGGGCTGGTCGAGTCACTGGAGAGAACTGAATCTCTGGCTTTGATATATAACGCTGAAAGAATTGCTGTCTCAGACACAGAGCGGCAGGAAGCAGCGGCTTCAGCAGCTCCTCTCACTGACGCTGGACACCGGGCACGAGTCAAAGGGACTTCGAGGGGCCGCGAGTGCGCACAGAGAGCCGCAGTGCTCGGAAGCAGAGCAGAGCACTTCTCACAGGCTCCTTCTCTCAGGCACTCTCCCATGCCCGAGTCTCTGAGGAGCGATGAGCACTCCCTTGTCCCCCCTTGTCCCCCTTGTGCCCCGATCGCCCTCGCCGCAGCTCCCGGCTCCCCGCGCCGCGCTGCCAAGCGCCTCTAATTGGATTGCCGCAATTCCCGCCCTTCCTCAAGCGGCGGGTGCTGAGGGAAGGGCCGGGGGAGGCGGGGGAGGCGGGGGGCGGCTCTCGGCTCCGCCGGCGCGGCCGCTCCGCAGCCCATAAATCGCGGCGGGGCCGCGGCCATGCAGCGAGAGCCCGCCGCGGGAGCACTGCGAGGGACAGACCGCCCGGCTCAAGGTATCCCCAGCCCCGGCCCTTCTCCCAGCGGGAACTGGGCTGCCCAGCCCCGGGGAGCAGGTTGGCTCGCACCCACTTGCCCCGGAGCAGGCAGAGCGTTCAGCCCGCTGCGTTTTCTTCCAGATGCAGAGGTGCACCGGTGTCCTGTTTCTGTCTTTAATCCTCTGTGCCGCCCTCTCGGAAACACTCGGGCTGGTTTTCTCAGTAAGTACCTGTGTCTCAGCTAGTGAGGAACCGCGAACCTCCCCGGATACACGCTGTTCTTAGATATAGGCATTGCAAAGGACACAGCACTCAAAACCATTTCGGGCTACAAACAGTTTGCCTTTTTTTTTTTTTTTTCCAGCTAAGAATTTGGAGATTTTAAATACAAGCTCCCTTGTGAACAATACTCTGACTAAGAATGTCTAGTTGCTGGACCAAAATTGAATGGGTGTCCCACCTGCCTCCAAAACGATGATGTACATGTGGACTTCTTTTATGAAGAGGCTGTCATTTAAATCCAAGCAATAAAAAGAAGCCTTGCTGTTTGACAAGGTGGCTATCAGGTGGTGATATAAACTTCAAGTGTAAAGTTGAAATTTCTGCCTCCAAAGTGTGATTTGCAGTCATCACTTATGTGGTGTGAAATGGTCAAAACACATGGATGTCAATAGCAACACTATAGGCTTAGACAGGGAGGGGGCAAGAGCTCACCATGAATATTTACTTCAATATGATTTGCTTTATTTTTAAATATTTTTCCTTGATTTTGAGCCTTCAGAAGACTCTCTCTGCTAGAGAATGTCCTTTTGAGTGTAGGTCGTGCAATAACATACTTGTGTTTTTTTCCTTTAAGGCGAAAGACAAAAGGGGTTGGACTTTGAATAGTGCTGGTTATCTACTTGGGCCACGTAAGTGAGGCATTTGTTTTTTTTCATTAATTCAAAATGCAAAAATTGTGTTATTTGCTTCTCTAAATATAGCAATTTTGTCTAAACCTGCAAGACTTAACAAACTCATTTGGGAAAACACTTGTTTAGATGTTTGTTACATGCCTATCATAGAACTGAGTTGTCTTAAGCAACAGCTGTTCTTTTCTAAAGAAGTGTGACGGGAGGCCTTATGTCCAGAAACACATCTGCTCACATTTTGTACTTCTGAACTGTAATTTTCCTACGACAAATACGTCACCACAAGGAGTGTTAAAAAATCTTACAGCATCTTAGATGTCAAGGGCAGAATGACAAAATATGTACTTCTCCATGTATTTCAGATTTCACCTTTAAATCTTTTTACAAATTTCACTGCTTGACTTTATTATACTACTTTTTTTTTAAATTAAAGCAAAATAAATTAAAACTAACTTGCGAACTCAAGACTTAACAGTTCACTATGTGAAAATTCAATATACAAGGTATTGAAAATACAGGAGTACTGGTTTACAGGTAGAGATTACAAATGCAGGTTGTAAGAAAAGTAATGCAGAACGAAGCTGTCTCAAATATTTGTCCTTTTACCATTAATTCTTGTGAATGTGGTAACATTCATTACCAGTGTTTCTATTTTTTCAGTCTCAGTAACACACAGACAAATACTGCACTTACTCTGACACTCTTCATTCTTTTTAGTTAACAATAAGGACACATTAAAAAAGGAAAGAAGTTTAATGCATCTTAAATGTATTAACTGGTTCTGTAAGTGTCTGGAAGTATATTTGCCTAAAGCAGATGTAAGCAAATTGGAAAAAATACTGTGGGGAAATGTGTTTGTCAAAGACTTCTATTTTATATCTAAGACTGGATAATAGGAATCATCCTTTGTTGCAGGTCATATTGGTCAGCTTTTACTAATAAAGGAAATGCCTGTTGCAAGTGGGGGAGAAGAGGCACCAGGGGCATGTAAGATAGTTTCTGAAGGTTGCTCATTTAAACTGTCTGCAGTTTTCTTTTAAGCACACCCGCCAGCAACACTCTCTTACAGACACCTGAAAGAGTAGTAAGAACTGCTTCCCAGTTCACATGCAGATATACCCTTACATTTTTCTTTACAACTTCTGAATCCAGTAATAGCTTTAGCAAGTATGTAGCACAAGACTGGGTCTGTAATTTAGATAAATCATAAGCACAAATTTAGAAGAAAGGTGATTGTATTAAAGGACACATTAACTTCTTGTAATTTTGTACATCAAAACTGCCCATCGTGATCTTTACATTGAAATTCATGAAAAGCAAGCAATATAGGAAAGGTAGTTGCTAAGTCAATTAACTCTCTGATTTTTAATTTATCTATCAGATGCAGTAGACAACCATAGATCTTTTAATGACAAGCATGGTTTCACTGGTAAACGAGAAATTCCGCCTGATGAGGATATTAAAGCAGGTAATGAAAGTCTGGAAACAAGCACTTTTGATTTGTTGTTTATGTTAAGTAAAACTACTTTTACAGATTACTATTTTTTACTAACTACTTTTACTATATAATTTAGTGTTGGACTGACTACTTGGATACAAAACTATTTCTGCGTTTCAACAGAAATGCTAATAAACATATGAAAGGAAGAAAAATGACATTTGGCCACTCAGTGGGATCTTTGTATGGTCATAGATTACTACAGCTAAGTGATTAGGAAAATGTATCATAATTTTGTTGCTTTAATTGTGTAATAGATTCATATTGCTTAAAAAAAAACTTTGTTTTTTTTTCTCTTTTCATATGTTCAAATTAGTATTTCAAATGTCTCTCTAGCCTCTCCAGAGTTAATTGGTTTTTGGCAAAGAAGAGAGCCCATAAAGGTGTCTTTCAGTGATGAAGGCTATAGAAAATACAAAGTCTCAGTATTTCCTTTGATTAAGCAAGGCGGATTATCTTCATTAAAAGATTGAGAACCTGGTCACAACTGTAAAAATGCTTAGATGTTGCAGGTGTCAGAATTTAGTAAATGGCCATGAAAAGGGTGTGGCCTTGTTCTGGATTTGTCATCCAAAGCTGGGCCTCTAAAATGAATGTCTAGACTCCCTTATGAAGAGAAGCTGTCAATTTTTAGGCTTTATTTTGAACACCTATTTCAGGATAAGGTGCAGAAACTTCTAGAAAAACCTGTTTTATCTCCTGAGGAGGCACTAAACCTGCTGCAGGCATCTAAAGTGAGCTGGGATGAATTTCATCCTTCAGCTGATAAAAGTTACCATAGTACTTACTGAGTACATTTATAACTGCACTAATGGGGGAAAACAAAGGTTTTGGAGCCTATTTTAAATACACCCAGAACAGAGCAAATGTAGTTAACACTAAATAAGTTTGTAAATAAAGGACATGTGCTTAATTACAGTCTCATACATACATACTTCGTAAAGAGAAGTTTAATACAATTAATACATTTCTTAATTGTTAACGCTTTCTGAAGGACTGTCAGTTCAGTTCTGGTACAGTTACAGAGTGGGGGTTTGGGGTTTGTGTGTGATATTTTTTTGGTGCTGTGCTTTAGGTTTTTTTGTTGGTTTTTAAGGAAAAGGAACCAACCCTGCTGTTTTAAATACCAGGGTAAAAACAATATATGGCCAGTCAAAACCAATGTAAAAGTAAGGGATTTGTAATCCAGCAGTAGAGAGCACAGTGCAGCATGTTGCCATTTGTACATATCCCAGGTCCCTTACAGGAACATGAGTTTATGGATTTATGGAACTCTCTTGCTGGGTACTGTTGAGCCATGGAAAATTGCCGATAAACCCAAGCAAACTTGTCAGGATGAGACTTCAAAATTACACAGCTGCCTCTGCTATGAACTTCATTCTCTTCCCTCACCAAATGTTTTTTGAAGGTTAAGTTTATTACAGAGTTCTTACCCAAAGGAGATTTAAATATATGCATAGATAATGCATAAGAACTGCATAAGGTAATCAGTATATTATTTTAATTGAAAATGAAAGGTTTTTCCTGATTATTTGCAAAAGCCCCTTAAAATGGTAATATATGCACATATGATTTTATTAATGTGAAAAAGTTCCTGCAAAGGACTGTGCTCTCCTTGAAGGAATGCTCCAAAATTCATAAGCTCTCCAGGTAACCTAGAAGAATTTGTAAGCTGTATTAGGGATGGAACATTAGGTCCAGGAAAAAACCCCACAACAAAACTACAACCATCTCTGAGCATAATTAGTCAAATTTTCAAGTTACAAGATCATAATGGTTTGTTTACTGAAACCTGCAAGTTGTCCACTACACAGAATTAAGGTAAATAGCAGAGCAATACTTAAGTACAATATTTCTGAGTCACGGAGGAAAAATATTTATCCAATAAATATCACATTGATAATAAAATACGGATAAAAATGTAACTAATATAATAATAACAACAAAAATTCATAACAGATTAGGTGGGAATAAAAGCTAAGGAAAACTTCAAATTAAAGAGTATTATTAATGCAAATAATAATAAAATCTTTGTGTGAGTTCAAAGACTGGAAGATAAGATTTTTAGGTGCAAGCCTATTAAATGCATTCTTAAATGCTTATTTTCCTTGTACCAGAAACTTTGTGTCCCTTGCAACTCTCATCAGTATTTCAAATTTGTGCTACAGAGCTCAATCTGCCTTCTGACCCATCTGATAATGTTTTCAGTGATGTAATAATGGACTGTTGGTTCTGGTACCCACATCTGTGAGCAGAGAATTAGAAATCTTGAGGAAATTACTTAACATTTTTTCATAATAGAGAGCAGTTCTCCACCCTCCTAAAAATAGCAAGGTGTCTTCCTCCAACTCCTGGCTGATATTTTTTCTCTCAT
Organism: Peucedramus taeniatus; assembly: GCA_013400575.1. Taxonomy (NCBI): domain Eukaryota; kingdom Metazoa; phylum Chordata; class Aves; order Passeriformes; family Fringillidae; genus Peucedramus; species Peucedramus taeniatus. The sequence goes on from WBNO01008716.1 coordinate 41,346, forward strand.
TTACAGATGCAGAATGCATCCTTCTCGAAAGTGCAATAACAAGCACCCATTAGGCCATTAAAATAGCATCCAAAAGCTATTTTCACAAGCTCGAAGACAAGTGTATTGGATTAGATACCTATGTGAAAACATAGCTTTCTGGATTTGTAGAAAAACACCCAGGCCTAGGATTTGGGCTACAAATCACTTCTGTATGGTTTGAAAGGCTCATTTGGAACAAAGTCAGGCTACATGAAGGAACTTCTAAGTGTTCTGTAAAGCTGATGAATTTGTTTGCTAAATTTGAAAGTTAACCTATCCCTGCAGGCTCAGGTGGACACAAGGGAGAGAGCTGGGAACAGAGGATATTTCTCTTCTGCAACAGATCTCATGAGGCTTAGAGCCCACAACCATTAAGGTGTCAAAGCAGCTGCTCTGCAGCAATGGCATACAAAGTTGGGTTGATTTTGATTCTGAGAATTGCAGTTACCTACCTTATAGGGGCTTTGCCCTTCCATTAAATGAGGTTTTCCATCAAGGATTTTAAGGAGAAAAGACTTTCAGACAGTTTTGGCGGTTTTTTTTTCCCTCCCCAGAGTGCTCATAAACTTAGCCACATCTCATACGATGTGACTTTGAACCATGTTAACTCTGAGTAACAGCCAGCTTGTTTTACAGGGAACCTTGGGAGACCCCTGGCTGATGAAAACATTGTGCGCACAGTAATTGAATTTTTGACTTACTTGCATCTGAAAGGTTAGTGAGTACCTTTTAATCTTTCACAGTTTCCAGTAGGAAATTTACTGAGGAGACGAGACTATCCCTTAATGTACACATCTGCTGCAGATTTGAGTGTGCAAGACTTGGAACAGCCCCTCTGGCATCACCCTCACACACAGAGTACAGGTGACCCTGAAAAACTGCAGCTCACTGGAGATCTGATGTAGCAGAGTTCTGATACCATTCCATCACTTGTTAGTGGCAAAAGAAACACATCTCCCTTTTTGCATGTATTCTACAATAAAGTTGCATGACAAAATTGCAGCAACACTAAGCTGAATATTGGCAAACAGCTCAGAATGCTCTGAAGTAAAAACTCAGTACAGCCTCCCAGTTGTGACAAGAGTTGTAATGCTGAGCTTACAGCTGAATCTGTAAGAATGGTAACTTTACTGTGGAATTCAGTGAAGAAGAAAATTATCTGCTTCTCAGTTTTCATTGGTTTTGCTGTAAAAAAACCCAAACAAACACAATGTTCAGCTTTTAAAAACCTCTTCAGCTCTTCTAAAACTGTCTACAAAACGTATAAAACCATAATAGATAGTTGCAAAGAAACCAACAGGTAGAAAAAAGTTATTCTACTGCAAATGTTTGAGGATTTTTTCTGTCTCAAAAAGTAGACAATTCAATAAACCAGTAACTTCCATGTTCTTACTTTTGTGTACAACAAATTATAAGCAACTTTGTGGCAAGTGTATGCTGTGGAACTGTGTGTACATTTGTGTTTTAATTTCATTATTAAAAGAGACTTTCAACAGGTTGGTTCATTTTCTGCATACCTGGGCTGCTTTTTACTCATTGTTCTCTGAATTATTTGTAACCACCCAAGGAAAATAATTCTCATTACTGAAAATGTGAACCTAGTGTTTATTGAATTGAATTTGCATTTGAAAACAAAATCTCTTTATAGCTAGTCCTAAGGGCCTGAAATAATTCAAGTACATATTTAAAGTAAATTATTAGCATATATATTTACTGTGGACAAAGTAGTAGTTTGTTTGTTGTACCACTGTAAAAAAAAGAGCCCAAAACTCTCCTTTATTCTGTTGTGTGAGCCTAGGAAGTAAAATCAATATTTGGACACAGCAAAAAGGGTGTAAAATACTCAATCACACACCTTCTGCATAGGCTAAAAGCTGCTAAATCAGACAAGAAAATAAAAAACATCTCACAGAACTACAAATTACTTCTTCCCTGAAACAAATGAGCTTAAAAGGCTCCCTTCTTAGGATGGTGATGACAAACAGTTGTTTTTATTCAGAAAAGGTGATGGTATTACCATGTCCTCATGAAAAACAAAAAATGAATCTCCAGATCTGGCTTTTTGCATAGTTCTTGTAGTTTCACGTTGCAACAGACACAGAATGTTATCACATATTATCTCTTCATAATATTTATTGGAAAGGCTTAGTACAAACTCTTACACAAACCCAGAACTGTAAATTAAGCAGATGAAAACCATATTTTTTAATGATAGAAATCCTTCAACATGTTTGCTTAAATGAAACCTTACTACATTAAATATATTGGTTTAGATATGTTCCTTGGTAGGGGAAGGGGGAAAAAAACCCACTCATGGGGTTCAGATTCAGGCAATAGTTATTCAGATATACATTTTAATCTGCAAGAAAAAGGCAGCATTTTTACTGCTAAGAATTACCTTGGTAATAACTAAAAGTGGCCTTCATCTCTTTCTCTTGGAAATTATTCCCTCCAGCTTTAAGTGCTTCTCATAAAGAGCAACATGTAGAATGGCAGCTGTAATTAGATAATATTAAGTCTTATGAGATGCTGGGATCCAGCAATATCAATTGACATAATAAAATTAATATAATTGTTGTTCTGTCACTGCTGTTTCTAAAATGTTGAAATTGTATCAGGAAGATATTATTGACATTCAAAAGGAAAAAAACCCCAGTATTTTATAAATTAAAATATGACAAGTTCAAAGATTTGTCTTTTATAATTGAGAAAAGTATTACAAAAATTTATATTGCTGAAACTGGATTTCATTACTTAATTGCTAAGATAAATATGCATATTTACATATGTGTTAATTATCTTTTTTTTCGTGTTTTGCAGAGATGGGAGCACTTGACAAGCTACCTACACCAGAGGAAATGAACCAGTCTTGAAGAATGCATTTTTATTTTGTTGCAGTGTAGATTTAGACTGAATTCTGAACAAAAGACAAAAATGACCTTAAGTTAAGAAGTATGGTTTGCATTTATCTGATAAATGGTAAACAGTGTTCTGCCCTCTGGTTGGTTTGTTGGATTATTTTTTGCTTTTTTTTCCTTCCCTCCCTCTCCTGCAATGTCATCGTGTATAATTTTGCTTTGGTAAAATTTTTCTGTACGTAAATGATAAAATAAAAATAAAGAGCAACGAAGTTGTTTCATTTTAAAATTATGTACATACCAGCACACAATGCATCATATAGAAAGCCTGGGATAAATTGTAAGATTAGACTGCATCTATACTCTGCAATATTAGAGCTGAATAAAACATATACACTATATATTGGGTACTTTAAATAACAGAAAAACAACTTCAGAGTGCTGCCATGCAGAATCATTTTAAGTCACAGATCTATCTATACTTCTGTGCTTCAAGGAAACATTACTTCCTGTTCATGTTTTCACTGACATGAAATAAACTGCTGTTCATAATAAATTTCATATTATTCACCTGTACTACACTGACCCATTGGCTGGAGAAAAAAAAAGAGCCTTGATGCAATGCAAATTTAAGTGTTCTGTGCAGGTTTACACAAATCTTACATGTAGGATTCCCATGTCATCGAGAACACTGGGGCTGCAATCTTAACGAAGAAAAGCTCCTGATTGCTGCAAAATCAAAAATATACTTCATGAGATGCTTTAATCTGAGTCTAGCAAAGCACTTGGATCCATGTTTAATCCATGCAAAACAGCTTTGATGTACTGGACCAGGATGCTAGGCCTGCACACAATAAATGTCAGATCAAGACTGAGGAAAGGTTTGAGAGGATACAGAACCTTAGAAAGGTTTTTCATATTCAGATGACTTTCAGCCTCTGCACAGTGCAATGAAATATCATCCTTTCAAAATGCTGACATGCACAGACTGACAGAAATGCTGCAGACCTTTATTATCTAATCTGTTTTTCACTTTTGGCATAGCAGAATTCTAACAGCCAAGCCACGAGTGTGTGCTTTGTACCCACACAGCCATCCCACCCTGTCATTCAGGCTGTGCTCTTCCTGTGATGATCCCTCAGCCTCCGATCTCATCTTTGATGTTTTCACTTCCCAAAGTGTGAAAATACACTTCATATCACATCCAGTGAACTTCTGAGCAAACCCTTCACACTGTGTTTTACTGGATTTCTTTTTGTTTTTTCAGAGTAATGAAAAAAGTGTACACTGCTAATATACATGCTGCTAGTTCAACATTATCTGGCAAATTTATGGGCTTCCCAAAATGTGAAAAAAAGAACAGAGTGAGATTTAACCTCTGTATTTTAGTATAGCTTATTAAGTCCAAACTCTCATTTCCACTAGTAATGTCCACACTTCTCACATAACCTTGAAGAAGAGCCCACCAAAATCAAGAGGTTTTCTTTTCATTGACTTCCATGGACTTTGTCTCTTTAACTGTTAAAATCCAGGCTCTATTTGAAGAACCCAGTAGCAATCCATCTCTGGCAAAGCAGCTGAATCTATGATCAAATAAAAGGAACTTCATTTTAGCATTGAATTGCTTTCCTTTTCAAAAAGGAAAAGAAATTAGAAATAATAGGATAGAGTTAGAAAACAGTTATTACTTTGATCAAATTAGCATATCCTCAGCTCCTTAGAATTGGAGTCATCCTGTTAGAAAGGTTATTCAAAATTCTGAAATTTGAGATTATTTGAAACAGTAGAAAACTCACAGGATCAGGAAGATTTACAGCACTGTCTAAACAGGGAGGCTCACAAGGTTTTACTGCACTGTTTTACTGCACTGTTATATGTACATATCATAGAAACCAGATTATTATAAACTAATTACCAAAACTAATTACCAAAAGCAGTCCGTATACTTTCATTTAATAATTTCTGCATTCAAACACATATTGATAATGTTCTGAAATAGAGACAGGTAACATTTTCAGCTTGTTTCTTCACTCTTGTAACACCTCTTTATCTTTGCAAATATGAAGGGGGGAAGGCACAGTAAGGGGCCATTCTTCTGGATCAATTCTTCTGGACCAATTTCACAATTTCAGTAACATTACTATTTTATTAACAATCACTTTATTTAAAGTATGTCTTAAATCACTTCATCTCAAATGTAAGTTCTGCAAATATTTGGAACAACATCTCCATAACTAACCTCTTGGACAAACACCTGATAAAAATGTCCAATGTTCTTTAATTCACAATTTGAAAACAATAAGTTTCAATGGGGCAAATGGATAATAAAAGAATGTGACTTTTCACTAGAAAATAAGAATAAAAAAAACCTCTTTTCCATTTCATTGTATCATTAATTGCTTATTTGCATATTTTCTATTCCATTGTTGTGTAGGATTAGCTCAAACTTATATTTACATACAGACAAAAGCCAAATTAAAAATCCCAAAAAGAATAAACAGTTCTTGTAATGTTTGCCAGTGATATGAAATCACCCTTCATGCAAATTTAACTCTGACAATGAACAGAAGGCTTGCAGGATGCTGAATGACTGGACAATAAAATGGAAGATGAGATTAAATGCTGATGCAAGCAAATTATGTACGCAGAGAAAAGCAACTCTAATTTTACATACGCATACTGATGCTCCAAATTATGTCTGGAAATAAAACTCAGACTCATTGTACACAGTCCTCTAAAAATGTAATTTTTAAACCTCAACAGTGGATAGAAAGCCAAAGGGAATAGTAGGAATTCCAACGAAAATATACCATTCCAAATTTTGATACCAACAGCAGTTTTAGAGAACTTTTTCACTGCAGAGAAAAAATCACTGTCAGGCCAGAAGAGCCACAGGCAAAAGTGACAAATATTTTTACAGTGATTTTCATACACAAAGAAATTAAATAGGTGAGAGATGAGAATCTTAAATGTTGTGCTAAAAGTGCTTTTTCTTGTAACCCAAGATATAAGGATTAAATGCCAAATGACCATAAAATTATCAAGCAACCCTTTTAAACTCCACATCCAGAAAAACCCAGAAGGCTTTTCCATACAACCCCTGACAAAATTGTGGCACAGGACTTTGTGGAAGCCATGGGTTCTGAAGCAGTTTTATTCATGGAAGAAAAGTCCTTCAAGATCCAAATGTTTCATTAATTTTTTTTTCAGACCAAATTAGGGACATGAGAGCACAGAGCAGTAAAACAACCCTTAGAACCTGATCCAGGGATTAATTAAACAGGACTCTTTCAGCTGCACAGCATTTGATGCCTGTTTACAACAGAAACATGGAAATCACATATATTTGGCTAGAAATTCTGGAAAAATACTGAATTCTGAGCTCTACCTATAACAAAAAGACCCTAAAATTTAATGAAATGTTTCACCTACCTGCTAGGTAGTCTCATTAAAACTTGTTTAAATGCAAATCAGTTCAGCATAAAAGGGGGAATTTCTGATGGCACAGCTGGCACAGAAGAGTCTATCCAGATTAGGAAGTCATCAGGGAGCTGACAGGATACATGTATTTTCCCACCTGTCTACTCATGTAAAGGTCAGACTGCAACACTACCATAGAAAAATTAGATAGGACTCAGAGTACTGAGGATGTTTGAGGGGGCTTGATGCTGAGGTTGACAGAATCCTGCTTCCAGGTTTAATGTTACCACAGTTCAAACTACAGCTCCTTTTGCCTGAAGTCATAGAGAAGCTTGGTGTGAGTCTGTTTACAAAAGATTCTGACATATTCTTAAGAGCTCTTTTGTATTTCCAAATTGATGAGGAGATATGATATGAGATAGCATGTGAAGAAACACATTAATAACTTCCCCAAAAAAGTGGCAAAAGCATTTTAAAATTATTTCAGGATATGTGACACAAAATGGAAGCAAGTTAGAGAAGTATTTTGCAGTTTGTCCAGAATGCAGATTACCTCAGGAGTTTCCCAAGTTTAAAAGGGTTAACAGAAAGTTTAGACTCAGGTGTTATTAGCAGAACAATTTTTCACCAATTCACAGAGTACATTAACGGTGCAGTACTTCTGTCACTATTTTGTGTTCTATCACTTCTTTTTAAATAAATGCAAGTAATAATTCTGATCCCTAATTGTATGAGGACTGAGCATGACCCAACCATAGAAAACTGCACCTCAGTGATCCCTTTACTACCCAGATTCAGTAGCTGGGTGTACAAATAACGAGTTGTTAAGGGTTTTAATACCTCAGAGCCCTGGACATTTGCCAATGCATGTGCCACACTCAGAACCTCCCAGAGCTTAGCTGTGAAAAGCCAGAGCTGAACCCAAGATGAGAATTATTTTATCTCCTTGCTTGTAAAGGAGCAAAAACGGTATCAAAAAACTTATTACCTAAAACTTTATCAAATTCCCTTGAGATGCTACTTGTGTATTTCTAATTTAATTGATCTCCATAGATTTTTTTCTAATTAAGTATATATAAATCATACAGCCTTTCTGAGACATAAGTCTCATATAGAATGTCTGCCTGAAGAGAAATTCTAAAATACATGTTACCATTCAGATTGGATTTTTTTTACAGTTTCTGAAGTAAATGTTGCCTATTTATCACTTACCAACACATATATAATTAATTCAGAATGTAATGCTTCTATAATTCCCCCTTCAAAATGTTAATGAGAAAATGCATTTCCTTGAAATTAGTCTATTCCATTAAAATCATTCTACTGGAAAATAATTGATCAGATTTATGAACTTTAAGGCTTTTATTTACATTTCTCAATATTAAAGCTAGCATTTCTTGACAAAATCTAAAGCTGATGCTTCAATTGTTTACATCAATATAAGTTCCTATGTCATATCTTTAGGAGTATTCTTTGCTTACTATTTATTCACATGACAGTGCAGAGGAATCACACCCTGCTTCCCTAAGATCTTTCTGCAATTTGATTATGTTACCTGATTCTTCTTCAACTTCTGATCTAAAAGATAGTAGATTCAGGAATCATAGCTTTCTGATAGTTTTCATATCTGTTGTTGTCTGCAGCAATTAAAATCCTACTTAAAGTATTAGCCACAGTTTTCTGTGAGAATTTGATGCATCTTTTCTGCAAATCAGAGCTTGAGGATACTTAAATTGAGTGACTGCTGCTAGGGCTCTCCATGGGCACTCTGGGCTCTGGAACTGAAGAGGGAAATTCTGAAAAATGAAATTTGAATCTGCTCCCTGCTAGCAGAGCATGGGAGCTGGCTCTGAATCCAGAGCAACCTTTTAAATGAGACATTTGGATTTCCTTCTTCAAATCAAGCAGAATGAACCCAGGCCCTAAGGCTTAGAGAACCAGTAGAAGCAGACAGGAAAAATAACCACGTTTTTACAGCTAAATGTTCCATTTTTGCACCACTTTTCAAAACATGGTTTTGCAAATTATGCCTGCTTGGTTTTCCTGCTGATTACCCACTTTGCCACTGTTTAAAAATAAAGCTCATCAAATACAACATATAAGGGCTAAATCCTGACCTATGAAACTAACTGCAGTGGTACTGTTGACCTTGAAAGTACATTTATTTATATCAGCTAAGGTTTGACTTCATGCAGTGCAGCAATGTTATTAAAATAAATTCGTTTAAACAAATTTCAGATCTTACATAAAAAATAAAATTTCAGAAATAAAACTATAGTCATCCTTACTCCATCAGCAATACTCCTCCTTCCCACCTGCTGCAAAGCATGTTGTTCATTAATTCCTACTGTCACTTTGTGCTATCAAAGCTATGTACTGATTGTAGCCATTAAAGAAGTTATACTCTGTCTCTGTATTATTTAGAAGGATTCCCATATCTGTGAAATTTTAATGAATTTTATGCAGTTCAAACTATATAACACTTCTTTCCCTCCAATATTTATATTTTTCTTTTCTGTCTAGTCCATTTTTGTTTGAATTCCTTTAGCAGTGCACATTACAGACAGTATTTTATTGTTCACCAGAGCCCTCAACCATCTGTTTAATTAGACACAATAATTTTGTAATGTTAATCATTATTTTGATATTCTTCTCCCCATTCTAGCTATGTTTTAGCATAAAACATAGTAATTATCAAAAATTAATATTTGTGACAGTTTTGATAAACCAGATGTTGCTGACTGCATAAAGGGAAGAAGCTATAATTTGTTTTTTTCCTTCTATCATCTGTAGTAGTTATCAAGCATAAGCATTAGCCTTCACCTCAGCCAGACAGAAAGGAGGCTTTCCTTTGTGAGGAAAAACCCCTAATATTTTTTACCACACCACCTTTTGTGAATTCATAGTGGAGTCAGATCTGTTGACAGACTTGGGATACATTCTTCAGAAGAAATAAAGCAATAAAGGATTTTAATCCTTTATTTTAAAGAATGATTTGAGGACTTCTTTTTTGGAGGTGTTATTTTTAGATGCAGAAACACACTTGATTGGATCTATTAGACTGTGAAAGGAAGTCAAGTATTGAATTACCAACAAGATTTGAAATTTTAATTAGTTATATGCAATATGAACCGTTATTAAAGCAAGAACTTATGTGCTCTTATAAATCCACCTTTATAAATCCACATCTGAATCTTAGGATGCCAAAATAAATCCCCTCTATAGGTGAAAGCATGGAGAACACTACTAACTTATGCTATCAAAGTTTTGTGTTACTGTTGGTTTACCTATTTCTCAGCAAAAAATGTGATGTTAGGCAGTAAATTAAAATGAACTCACCAACATCTCAAGGGCAAAAACCTGCCAGGAAAGTGTCAAGGCAAGTCCAGAGCAATGTAATTAATGTGACTGCAGGTTCTGGGCCATGCAACACAGGGCACCCTGCACTGGCAGCCACAGCCAGGTGTGGCTGTGCTGGGGCTCTGCCTGCGCCCCCACACCTGACAGCAGACTGGATAATGCAAGCATCACCTAAATTTCCACTGAAATATTACAAGACTTTGGCACAATGCTTAAAATTGTGCTAGGGACTTGCACTACCTTCAGAAAACCTTACCCTTGTGCTATCCAGACTGGGAAAAAACTTTTGCAGAACTTTCAATTCCTGTTAGGACTAATAATTCTAAAATTATATAAAAAGCTGAAATTATAGTCTGCAGCTGGAAGGACCTTCCTTTAAGAAGGAAGGTATGAATAAAAAGGTGAACACTGAATGTACATTTATGTTCTGAAAAAAGACAGGAAACCCTGTTTTTGGTTATGGCACTTCCCATCTGAGCTCCCTGGTGCCATGTGCCAGCAAAATCACAACCAGAGGGGACAGGTACACTATTCCTGAGCTCATTTTCTGCTCACTTGTGCCTTTTCTACCAAGCACTTATTTTGCTGACCATGAACATGGGAATAATTCTTCTGTTTGCTGTTACTAAACCAGTAAGTTTCAGGAGAGTTACTATGCCCTGTCTCACAACCCTTTTGGACTTTTTTTCCTAAAGGTAAAAAAACACAACTTGCTAAACTTTGGTAAGGATTTCCAGAGGGAAGTTTCAGATATTTGGAGGATCAAGTTTTACAGCTTTCTTTGGTTTTTTTCCTTTGATTTAAAATATTATATAGAACATGTTAGGGCTAGAACATGTTTGTTCTTAATGCTTTAGTTCTCTAGTTTTTGTGCATGCAGGTGAAAGCAAAGATAGAGCAGAGAAGGTTGACAGTTTAGAGGGCTGCAATGTGCTCCAGCACTATTCTTCTGAGTGTAACAGATGGCTTAAATAGCCACAAGGTGGTAATAGTGCTCTTCATGGAAAAGCTCAGGCAAGCAGGGTTAACTCTATAGAGATATCTGATTTGCTAAGAATGATAATTACAAAGAACAGTGGTGCCTTTGGAAATGAGGAAGTGAAAACTTCCAGCAGAACACTGTGTGCTGGCTGAGAGAAAATGCCCTGGCTCAGTGATACACACTGACAGTAAACTGTGATTTAAAAATGGTTCTTGTAGGAGCACGACAAACATTAAGAACATCATGGGAGTAAAGCCAGGTGATAAAATCCACCAGAGTCGTGCAGTGGCTGTCTGGGTAAATTGCCAAAGTTTTAGTGAGAAATAACAGGGGGGAAAGCACTCCTAAGTTTTGCATTAGAAATAAGCAAGCTTAGAGCTTCTTTTCATTTGAGCTGAGGTACATAGTTAGTTTTCTTCCCAGGGGCTAATATGAGGCTGTGTTTTGAATTTCTGCTGAACACAAGGGTTGATAATATAGAGCTGGTTTTGTTATTGCTGAGCAGAGCTTACAAATTTCAGTGCTTTAAAGCACAAAAAATTCTATATATGTAAAATATTTATTTCTATACATCTGTTTTATGTAAGGCAAACCTATTGATTTAGAGAGTAATAAATTTGGATACTTGGGCTTGTAGACAGTATATCAGTTCCAGTCATTAACCAACTGTCTGATCATTCACATAAATCAACAGAAGCATTGCTGATTTAGAACACTGTTCTAAAACATAGCATGTGTCTGTGGACTCCAAGGAACACCTGGTGCTAAAGTTGCATGAAAAAAAAAATTCCAGATGATGGATGTGTGCTATATTCATGCAGAATAAAAACTGTGACACATGAAAAAGTGACAATTCAATTTCTAATCAAACAGCTCAGCAATCATTATGTAGGCAAGCAATTTCATTACAAGATTTTACTTACTCTAAGATGATACTTGAAGAACATTATTGCAATGCAATCTAAAATTTATTTCACATCATTTTACAAGGGATCTGTAATTCTTCTTGTGTTCCACTTAAACCCTGCTAGCCATGGCAGACTTTACAGCACAGTGTTCTACACAGGCTAGAACAAAAGGGAAATTATGAATTTAAATTTTACCATCACTTCTGAGTCCAGACTTTTAAATCATCCCATAAAGCAAAAGCACTATTTCCACAACTAGGTACTACCTCCACTAAAAGTCTTAGAATCAGGTCTTTTATCCTTGACCAAATAAAGAAGAAGGATTGCATCAATTGCTTGTGGTGTTAGATCACTGAATCATGAGAGTAACAGTTCACTTTCACTCATCTTCTGGCTGTTTAAACCCTGGTTAGTGAATGCCCATCATGCACCCTTCACCAAAAGGACTCAACTCATAAATTACTGCCCATTTGTCAGGGAGTTCATTTAGTCTGAAGAAACAGACTTTGCAATGATGTGACTTTTATGCTTGTCATCTCTGCAGAAGGTAGCAAGTTAGTGGAAAAAAAAGTAAATCACACTACCTTGACCCACAGCAATTTTCTTTTGTCTTGGCACAAAGAGATTCTCACTTAAGCATATAACAGGACAGCAGTTAGTCTACTTTATCATAAGGCTTTCTTTTTTCTCCTCATCTCCTAAAAAAAAAACCCCTCACATATGCTGTTTCTCTTCTATCATATTTTTAAAAAAAGTGGTAATTATAATTTTGTAACCTTTTTTTCTCTTGTGACTTCACCAACCCATTTAAAGATCTTGGCTTTAGCACTCTAAGGTTTACAATACCTCTTTCTGTAGAAGAGGTAACAATGGCCTTCAAGCCTGTAAATAGGGAGAAACCAGACTACCTGTGGGGGGCCCAACACTTGAATTTGAACTCCGTGACAAATTCTCAGAACAAGGACCTCTCATTCTCAGCAGGGCCAGCTGCAGCAAGAATAAACAACTTTTAGGGAGGCCAAGGCAGAGGCAGACATTAGTACTGGGCAGTGGACATGCAGAATTGCCCAGCACGGGTTTATTCTCAGGCATGGTACAAAACAAAAACTCCTTTGCCCACCAAATTCAGTCCTTTGCTTTTAGTGACAGTGAGCTCATATCATCCCTTTGCTCGTTAATAAGAGCTGGCCACATGTTGAGAAATAAGAAATGTTTAACATAAGTAAGTTTTAAGTAGAATGAGTTACATAGATTTATAATACTATGTAATTTAGTACATTCTTTGCTTAACTTTACTTGCTCAGCAGGAGCAGTGTGATTTGCTGAAACCTTAGGCTGTAAACTGTGAGCTCACACCTAGATATGTTTTCAGCTGGACTAGAGTTAATTTTCTTACTAATCTTCCCACTCTCTGGTACAGTGCTGTGTCTTGTCTTTAGTATGAGAAGGAATTGGCAGCACACTTACATTTTGGTTGTTGCTAAGTAATGTTTATCTTGAGTCCAGGGCTTTTTTAGTTTCCCATGCTCTACCAGGAGGCAGGTGCAGCAGAAGCACAAACAAGAAGATAAGGAAGCTGTAACCATCAGCAGGAGCTGCAACTTGACAAGACAAGAACATTGTACCACCTGCCTGCATGAACACAGAGAAAAAACCCAACAAGGTGTCAAAAGACCCCAGACCAAAAATCACCATTCCACCAAGAGGTACATGCAACGTGCTTGAAGAGCAGAGGAGGGGTGGGTACATGAATTATAAGGGTATTATTGCCTTAATTATTTCTTTGTTCTGGGTCTCTCTGCAGAGGCACCCAACTTGAGCTGACCTGCTGCTGTACCACGTTATGAAACGATTTATTTTTATAAATCCAGTGCCTGGAATCCTGCTCCTGGGATCCCAGGGTGAAATCTGTAGAAGGAGGAAGTGCAAAGGGACTCAGGTCACAGCAGGTAAAGTTCTGTGGTGGTCTGTGTGCAACTGCTCAGGTAGAGGCTTCTCCTTTAACATAAATGTTATTCCTCACTGTGCCTATACATACTCAAATTAGGCTACTTGGAAAAGGTGAAATCAAACAACAGCTCTGTGGAGTTCATTCAGGGTGCAACATTTCTGACAGAGATTAAATGGACTCTTTCCTTATAAAAGCATGTTCTGCATAGGTAAATGCCACATCTTTCTTCTGTGCAGTGAATACATTGGTATTGTGCCACATTATGTTATTAGAGTTCTTATTGTCCTGAAATGGTCATCCCAATAGAGATGCTGTAAAATAGCCAGTTCACAGAAACCAATTTAAAAAGTTGTGTCTTCCTTTGTCATAACTCATCTGATGTTCCTTCTGTATCCATCACAGTAACATAATCAACCCCCTTTCAATCCAGCATTAAGAGTATCAAAAGAGAATTAACCTAAAGAAGAATTTATGAGTGGATACTGAGGAAAGTCCTGCCAATTCTGTGTAATAATTAGGTTATCATTAGTGTGTGGGATGGATTTAAATTAGATTAAATTTTAAATAAATTATCAAAGCTGTGACTGAAATGACCTATGGGAGCTTGTTTGGAGAAGTTATTACAGATCACTACAGTTTGCTTAAAAAAAGGAAAGAAAAAAAAAAAGTTCTTCATTTTCAGAACTTCAGCTAGACAACACATCTGTGGGAAATCTGGGAGGAAGATACTCCTGTATTTCCCTCACCTTTGGTATTTTCTCTATTGCCAGGCCTGCTAACTGAGAAATAAAAATGTAAGCTGTGCTGAGTTTCACTTGCTGCAGATAAGACATAGAAAGTGATCCCATTTTCACTATTTATAAGTGTTCTATCACTGCACAGTGTCACCTTGTACATCAGCACACAACATCCTTAAAACACAAGGGGAATGCCTGACATTTAGTCAAGTTCTGTGTTGTGATTTTTTTTCTTTCAGGTACAGATTATTTCCAGATCTCCTGGGGTCAACTATCATTAACTACCCTGATTTAATGGAGCCTGGCACATAATCACAAAAGCAGTTTAGAAACTTATACCTAATTTTCACAAACTAATTTTCACACAAACACTGTGAGACAAAAATCTGGGAAGGACCAAGACCACCTGAACTGAGATTTATATATTTTATGATCTTCAGCTATTTTACAGGTTAAATGCTTGGGCAGTATTTGAATGACAGAAGGGAGTGCCAGCAGATGCCATAGAATGGTAAGATTAGCACACAGCTAAACCCTACCTTTTATCTTATGTTTCTGCTTATAGTCAAGCTTTCAAAACCAGACAAACATAATAAATTACCTTTTCTTTTACCTAGAAACAGAACTATGCACCTTATTGCAGGGTTTAAAACACCAATTCTGAGGCCTTTAAGGGCTACCCAAGTAAGTAGGTAGTCTATTTTTTACTGATACTTAAAATAACCTACATGGTATGCAACCTTCTTATATTAACAAGATGCTTATATTATTATATTAACTGAAAAAAGACAAGTGCTTGTGAGTAATGATTGAGTGGAATGTGAAGTTTGCTGCTGCTTGACAACAGAATGTCATGGAGCAGGCAGCCCTTCTACAAATATCTTTGAAACCATGACATTTGAATTAATAAGTCACTTAAAGAACAGAGAATGCTACACCTACTTCAGATATTATTCAGGTGGCATTTGCTCTAGAGACTGTGGATTATATCTGACCTACTGTGACTTTTAAGATTTAGGTACAATATCTCAGGAACAATTTCAAGGAGTGAGTGATGATCCAGCAGTCACCCCTCTAATACTAATATAATACTGATAGATCCTCTGGTTTTTCAAAAGTTTGCCAGCCTTGCCTAAGAAGTTTTATTCTAGATTGAGACATTACTACAATGGTCTTGGAGCAGTTAAACTTGAAATCAAAATATTTTGAAGATGTATATACATTAATCTTGAGGTGAATTTAACCAGCCACGGGATTATTTGTCAAAGCAGGATCATCTCTGGCTAGAACTGAGGTGTTAATAATGCCATATTCCAGTTGGTTCTTTCTCACTGGGACAGTGAATGCCAGGATAAGGAGTAAATGATTCTTCCACAGTTGTCCCAGGCGTCAGAAAAACTTTATGGAATTGCAGCAAGTTACAATCTTCTCCTCACTTCTGAATCATCTGTGCTGGCAGAAAACCAGTGCAGGCCAACAGCAGGCAGCCTAATGCCTGTTGCCTTGAACTGGGTGCTGTGTTGATGGAATAGTTTTCCTGAATTGTTTGTTTCTTGCTCTCATTATTACTAGATGGCAGAAGGTATGCCTATGATAATGATGGACACATTACAAGCTTATTCTGGAGGATTTTTGCTTTTCAAAACCAATTTTAAAAGAAAAACGCTACATAATTTACCAGTATGCAAGATACATATCCATTGCTTTTTATCACATGAACAGTAAAATACTTTTCTGATGGTGTAAGTAGTTCTAACTACATGGGATTATTCACACTAAAGAGAATCCATTCCTTGGTTTGGTATGCTGACTGCATGAAATCTACAGGATAACAGAGGGAGGTCAGGATTTCTCAAAGTGGTCTGAATTATTCTGTCTCTGCTGCCAGTGCCAATCTGAATTCTCTAAGAGCATAATTCACTAAGCACACTGTGCTGCTCTCTCCCCAAAACCAGTGGTATTCTAAGAATTCAATTATTTGTTGGAAAAAAACCCACATCAAGTCAGAAGTTTTGTGATTTTTCTGTGTATCTGAAGTAGGGAAAAGGCTGACAACAGTTTAATGCATTTCCCACATCCAAAAGAACAGCAGCAGGATGACAGCAGAAAAGAGAAACAGCCCTGACAAGATAAGGATGCTGTGAAGCAGTGTAACTATCACAGAATCAAAGAATGATTTGGGTTTCATCCCCTGGTAGGGGGCTAGATAAATAGATGCTTTCAAGGCTTAGCAAGAACAATACCCCAGGCTTGTAAGAGACACAGCTGTGTGTCTGCAGCAGCTGCTGTGCAGATGTAGGACCCAAAACCAGCACCTGCTTATGTCAGAGGAAACTTCTTGTTCTCAGTGCAGCAATAACAGGTTAGGAAAATTAATCATAGACACCAAGCATTGGTCTCTGCAGAATGGCCAGGAAATACATGCATTTTTGTTTTTTTTCTGATTTGGGCTTCAGACTAAAAAACCTGAGTTCAACACCAAGGAAAGTTCTGAACATCAAAAGAAGATTTACAGTACAATCTACACACATCAGCTGCTTTTAATAAAACAAAGCTTTCCTGATGTTTGCTCCAAACCTCTCCTCATGCCGAAAATCAATAATTAAAAAAGCCAACTGAATGTAACTATTGTGAAGTCTCAGTGTTTCTTTAAAGACCAGAAAGTGTTAAATCAATTTGTTCCAGGATGAAACTTCCTTTTATCTCATTAAAGTTACATCTGAGAGTTCTGAAAGCTAAAGGCTTACTAATATGGCTCATCTTTTCTTCTCCTTACATTATGCATGAGACAGTATAAGTAAATTAAAAGCTTATAGCTCCCCATATCATTTCCAAAATTGTCTGCGGGAAGGACCAGTATTCAAAATATCAGACAAATATGTCTTTGCCATCCTCACAGAGCTTCCTTCCAAAACATGTCATATGATGCAACAATATTCATTCAACTCCATGATTATATTTAGTTTCTCTCTGTTCCTGGGCCTGTCACTCTCACATGCTTGGCTGCTAAAAGGAGTGAGGTGTGTCCATGTAAACACTGTCTTTGTGACCACCTGACACAGCAGATGAAAAATACCTTTTACAACACAAAATGTTCCCCCATGTGATCACATTATATTTAAAAATGTAGCTTTGGAGAGCTTCCTGCTGTGGTTGCTGCCCATTGTCCCCAGTGCTGTTGGTATGTAACAGAAAAATACAGTATTATCTTCCATGATTTCTCTTCCTGCAAAAAATATTTTTGAAGTTGTTACTCTGATTCCATAAGATTTCTAATTTGTAAACATTTTAAAGAAACCACTTCTTTCACCATGAATATTCCTAACAGATGTAAACTATATACAACAGTTGCCAAGATACTTGCATAAAAGGAATTTAGCTTAACCTGACACATTCTCATATTCTGCTGTGTCAGTTGAAAAATCAATATTTAGTTGCTAGGATTTACCTTGGTAATCAAAACAATTTTGATCACTGTGTTAATCTCATGAGTTTTGCATATGATATATTGCAAGATATATTCCAGCTGAGCATTTCTTCTGTACTCGAGGGCTATCAGCATTTCAACCATGGCACGCTGATCCCACAGAAAGCAAAATCTGCAAGGAGTACCAACAGACTCTCATCAGCCCCCAGGCAAACACAAACTGCCACTCTCCCATGACCTACTGGTACCCTCTGTCTATGAATTTTGACACTGCACAATGTCTCTGAAGAGATTAATTTTTCAATATCCCTCCCAGAATATTAAGGGTTTAATTACTCAGCTACATTTATGGGGAATGGCCTGTCTGTTCTCCCTCAGCTGTTATATTAAACTTCTAATACTGTATTAAAGAAAATGTCAAATGTCAAATTTCCCTCAAAGACATAAAGGTGAAAATTAAAATAAAAATCAAATTCTGTAGCACACAGTATAATTAGAATCTGACCCTACCACTAAATTAAAAAATTAATACCCATTTATTTTGTATAAAAATTTAACAGTATGACTTTCTCTGGAACATCTGGAACCAAGAAAATTGCACTTTTGCATAATAAAATCTACTTCAAAGACAGACATCTTTCAAATACTTTCAAAGTACAGAACACAAACTCATTCATGTATTTCAAATACATGTCCTCCATACTTGTTAAGGCATCTAAATGCAAAAGAACTCTTTTTTTTTTTTCCTTTCTAGACTAAGATTTTATAGCTTCAAACTCTTATTTTGTTTCCATGCTCCTTTCAAATAGGAAAACTTCTCCTACGCCGCATCAATAATGTAATTATACCTTAATGTTTCTCTTGTTACAAAGAATTGAAGCATTACACTGCCTTTTACCAGCTTCCTTGCTAGGACAGAATACAGAGGGATGTGTTTTTAGCTACAGTAATTACCTTAATTTTGTAGGAACATAAGATTGCTGTGTAATCGGCTATTACTAATGCAATTACTCTGAAGAAATGGCTCACAAAGAGATGTGTCAGGGGTGCTTCTACATCAGCACAGATTGAAGTAATTTAATAATGAGTCACATTTGGTCTCTGAAGTGGGTAACACTGAATGGCAAATATCCACTCTGTAATGAAGATTCATGAAAGCATTATTTTGGCATGTAGTTACAGGAGAGCTACTGGGTTTTGCAAATTAACTATACACCTCTTCTCTTTCCAAACATATAATTTATGTTCTAGTTGAGACCCCAGCTGGGCTCAGAGTGCCTTTCTGTGAGGTACCTGGTCAGGACCTGGTATTCATTATTCTTTCCAAAGCCAGAGTCAGAGCTTGCTGAAGCAAACGGGGAGACTTTGGCTGAGTTATGGACTCATAAATGAGAGACTACAGGAGAACAAGGTGGAGGTAGGGGCCTGTCATCCCACTTCCAGGAGTCCTAACTTAAGAAGGCTCTTGACAACATGACTGACTTTATTATTCAGCATTCACTCAAATATTTTCCCGAGTCAAAGCCATGGAAATTCAGTGAGTAACACAAGCCCAGCCCAGAAGCATGTGACACAGTGCAAAAGTGAACTCAGATCTTTAAAGTCCCTCTTTAGCTCCTCAGCCATGCACCCCAAAGTTTCTGTCTGTAGTGTGCAAACAACTAGTACATTTTTAAACTTATTAGCACATCTCAAAAGGCCTGACATAGCTTAATTAGTTATTGACAATGACTGCAAAAAACCACCCTAGTGAATAAACACTATAAAATATTGCCACACTGCAACAGCTGGAATGAAAACCATTTGGGTAAAGAGCAGTAGCTCACCAGTAGCTTCACAGAATGAGCTGATTTACCATGACTTTACTGCAGAAGCAGAAACACAGACACACCCAGAGTACCAAACACACACAGAGCTGTCACTACAACAGGCATGGTAAGCCTTCCCCCCCCCCTCCTTTTTTTTTTTTTTTTGCTATTCCTGCAACTGAAAAACATGAACTAAAATCACCTGAACATAGGGATTAAATCATGACAGGAGAGTTTTGTCATTCAGTAAGAAATGATTGCTCCCCCTGATAGCGCAGCATAACAGAATGAGAAGGATATAATAATTTTATACCTGTAAAAAATTCATCACTTTCAACAATATTAATTACAAAGGTATGTACACAGAAGGCCAGACTTGCCCTGGGTTAACACAACAGGTTGTGAGAAAGAATCAGATCCTGCAGATAGCAGAAGCTGGCCAATGTGGAGCTATGTTTATACATCAGTAAAAGGAGAAAATGTCTAGATCAAAAATACTGAAAGGGAGTATCCTGAACTCCCTTTGAGTGAAGAATGGAAAGATTTACTGGGGTCACTAACAAAAGGCTAAAACCACCAAGCCAGGATGCAACCCCTGGCCCCCCAACTCTTCAAACAACAAAAAGGAAAACAAAACCCAAACTAAATACAAAGCCTAATAAAACAGGGAGTATTAAAATTGTAAAATGGGGATGAGCTGTTTATTAGATAGGGAGGAAAAGGGGCACTAGCTTTACAGGTTTCTGCCTCATCAGCAGAACCTGGAGAGCACAACAGACCTGAGGTTCTGCCTATACTCTCAGGACTCCAGGGCACCAACAGACCCCACAACCTCTTCCCTCCCCCTGGGGCACGGCTGCCTGTGCCAGAGGCCATCAGCATCAAGTAAGTCTTTAAACTGGCAGAACATTGTTCTCAATTCTCTCACAGAGAATCATTAAAAAAAAAAAAAAGAGAGAAAAAGATCCCTATTTTTGTAGTTGAAAATTCTTTCATGATCCAAAACAGTGTTTGACTGACTCAAGCTAAAGCATTTGAACAGGACTATTCAATATCTCCAGGAAGGTGAATACACACTGCCTGCATTTTGCTGCAGCATCTGTTAGTGTTCAGTACTTAGTGGTTCTAAGAATGACATATCAATGAGGTGAAGTCATTTTTTGGGTACCATGGGTGACTAGTAAAAATCTTGAAGTATGAGATTCAGGCAAGGAAAAGTGGCATCATCTACTGTCCTTCCTTTCAGAATCCCCTGAATATGCCAATATCTATAGACACCCAAAACTTTGTACCACGGATTTATTGTCTCCAGGAAATCTGTTTTAATTACACAATTTTTGAAGTTTCATTTTTAAATACTTTAGGTTCCTGGCTCACACTATCCTCTCTGGAAGAACATTTCAGAACCTTACTCTTTGAACAGTTAAGAAAACCTCCTTTCCTTTCCAAATTTAAGTGATATGTATCCTTTAACGACTTCTAGTCCTCTTCAATATTGATTTCCTGAATTCAGTTATGAAGAGGAAGCATATATCTTCTCAGACTTAATTTGCCTAGACTAAATCAAACTCCTCTCTTCTCTCCATTAAAGGCACATACTCCATTCTCTCATTTGTCCCAGGAGACTTTGAGGACTGCATCTGTTCCAAATCAAGTTTATTTTTCGTGAGCACAGATGACCAGAACTGTACACAGTAAACCAAATGGAGATTTCCCACCATTTTATAAAATACTATAAACATCTTCCTTCCTCTACTAAAAATATATTTTCCATCATTCCCTAGAACAGTATAAAGCTTTTTCATAGCCATATGATATGACTAACCAGTGGTAGCCAACGTTGACCTTTTGATTCACCATTTAATTCACATCTTTCCTTTTTGCCTCTCCTTGCCTCACACCAGTACAAAACTATTGTAGAATTAGAAGCTTTTTCTTACATCTTGCCACTTCATTCCAGCTTACACTCCTCCTGAGGTGTGTCTCTCATATTTCCATTTCCTTTCATGTTCCTCTGCATTCTGCTTTTTATTAAAACTTGGGCCCTTTTGACATTTACCCTTTTCTTTTTCTGTCCATATATGTCAGCTTTTCAAATGGACCTTATAGTGTAAAAAGAGAAGGGGTTTCCTGACAGAATGTGCTACAGTTTTTTATAATCTCTACATTAAAAGGGAAATATTTAATCCCTAAGAACATTAAGTATAGTTGACTAAACTTGATGTCACCTGGTCTAACCAAGCAGGGACTAACTTCAAACCTAACTAATAGGGAGGGCAGCTAATAGCAGCTTCCAATTTTTATGTAAATATCTCATGCAGTGGACGGTATTTTAATTATCTGTATTATTTCTTTTAAATTTTCCCAGTGATTTTTTTCCTCTTTATCATTTTCCTACCTCTTGACTAGTCAAAGTTCCTGGGTTTTTTTCCCATCATCATTTGAGCTCATCTGTCTTTTGAACTTTATAACTTGACACTTTATACTCTGGCATTGTTCCCAGCTGTGTGTTCTCAAATAAAGATGCATCTGATGATGAGAACATGTTACACGAAATTCAGTTTTTCAAGAATTCTAAGTTCATCTTGTAATGTATTTATCTTTTTCTACTGCTCCCAGTAATTTTAAATTTTTAATTTATGCTCCTCATTTCTACATTTAATCCATGTTTATGTCACTAGTCCTAACACTAATTTCTTGTTTAATGGTAATGATCCTACTGAAACTCAGTCATACTGGGAATTTTAGGAAATGGATTTCTGTTCTACACTGAGTAGCTTCTGCTTCTAACAGATTGCTTCCAAGTTTTCCCTAATTTATCATATAGAAGTCTGTGTTCTCACTACATAATTAAACTGTATCAGTTCTGCTGGATGGGTCCAGATAGGGAAAGGTTAAACAAAAAATCTCTTACTCCATCTGTAACAGTCAGATCCTGCCTCAAGTCCTTTAATTATTGTCTGACTTTGGGATATTGTATCTTTTCATTCAAGTAAAAACTTTCTGAAATTAAATTTGGGGTAGAATGCTTCCTTGAAAGAATAAAAATTATCATTCAGTTAACATATGACTAGTTTTAATCCAACATTCTGTAAAGGGAATGAGTAACATCCCTATATTTCTTTATGTAAAATTAATACAGAGGCAATGCTCAGCTTTGTTTAGGCTAAAAATAACATATTTCAAATACTGTAACTAGTGGAAAAAAAGTTCTGTATTTTTTATACATGAAGCTGATACCAGTGTGTACTGTACATTTTTCTTTTTCCTTTTTTTTATCTTACTGGCTTTTAATCACTCACTTTCATGAACTCAGTTGCTGTAACAATTACTGCAGTTTCAGCTGTTGCAAAAATCACCACTGGGGAAGCAATCACAGTATTTATGATTAACCATGCAAAATAACAAAACTATTTTAACTGGTTTAAGCTTTGAAATTGAAGCTCTACTTTTAAGCAGAATGTTCAGTTTCTACTAAAGAAAAAGGTTAATTTCTGTGTAATTTAATCACATCCAAATCTAGATGCAGAGCTTCTCTCTATCATATTTACATTTTGTAAAATACACCTAGTCCATCAAAGAATCAAATCTAATTATTGTGTGTACATCTCTGTGCATATTATTAATGTATGAAAGCATCAGCAAGACAGAGAAATTTAATTTTTGCACTCAGCATTTGCATTCTACATAGGATTTTCCAAACATGCTTCCAGATTCACTTCTTATTTTTCATGCTATGGATTAGATGAAGTCATCTTCAGCCCTACACAAAATTCTGAGCTTCTGTGGCACAAATCTACATCAATTGTGGATCTTCCTATCTCAGTATCAGATGAATAATTTTTAACACAAACATAATGTTTGTCTAAAGCACATGTCCTGTGTTTCTTCTTTCATCTACACACTGCAATTAGTAACCCCTAAATGTTGATAAATTTTTACTTACAGTTTAAGGCATTGAGATTTTGTCCAGTTATGTGGTTTCTTGGACTTTGTAGCCCCTAAAACAAAAGGTAAGCTACACAGGTTGAAAAAAAAAAATAGAAGAGAAAAAACATTTATAACTACAAGGAAATGACTCTATAGTTTTGAAATTGTAAGTACTGTTTTTATCTTTTTTTAAAATTGCTGCTACCTAACAAGTCTGCCTCTTACTTAAAAATGATCTGCAATTAAATATTAAAGGAAATCATTAGTGTTAAAAAACCAGGCTAATCACATGCTAATTAGATTTAGAAACATCTCAATTAAGTAAGATAATGAAATGTTTTTGAGGCAAATGAACTGCACAATTGCATTGATATTAAGAAACCTGAATTAAAAGAATAAAGGGTAAAAACCCTAATTGAAGAAAATATTCTCCTTTTTTGATAAAAGTCAATGTGCTTTTGTTCACCGCAAAAGAGTCTTAAAAGGGTCCTCAGAAACAGCACCTCTATATAATACCAAATTTAAAGGTTCACAAGTGAAGTAAGTGTATTTTTCATACCAAAAACTGTATTTTTAATTCTGGTGTTACTTCTAGCACATTTTGAAACCAGAAACCATTATATGCAGAAAGTAAAGAGTGCCAGCTAAACTACTGTGTGGATTAGAAAATACACACAATTGTTACTTTCCAGTAACACAGCCTTAACAACCCATTTTAAAAAGGGGAAAAGGAATGTATGTTGTACTTTACATTGTAAGATTACAAGATAAATCTTGAACTTGCATTTAATTCCTTCCCATCTAAGGAAAGAAGAAAATGAAAAAAAGGAAACCAAAGGACAACTCAAAAGCTGAAGAGAATAATCTGAAGAAACATTCAAATCTTTGTCCTAATTCTTGTACTTACTGTGAAGATGAGCAGAACAGAAAAAAGCTCAAGCAAATAAAAACTGAAGAATGTATTCCAGCATGCTCCCCCTCAGGTTTTTCTTCCCTAGCATTACAGCAAATAAATGACAATTTGAATTTTAAAGAGGAACATGAATAACTTGAATTTAACTTCAGTGTCTGTTTTACCCCGGATGGCTTCTGACAAATAAAAGCAAAGAGGCTCCACACCTGGAGCATTTGCTGAGAAATGTCCACACTCAGCACCTGTTGCTGTTGAGGGCAACATCTGTGCTTGTATGGTGCTTAATAAGAAAAAGCTCTGTGTTTCAGCTTCTATAAAAATAAAAGACTATATAAAATTATAATAATAAATAATGAAATAAAGCATGTAAAAATATTTTGAGGAAGCTATATTTAGGTAAAGAAATACTTATGTACATTAAAACTGAAACTCAAATATTTTGTTGCTGCCTAAATGAGAACTTGCTACTCCATCTAAATAGCACTAACTGGACTGCAAAACTCAGGGTTTTTTTGACAACTTGATGGCATTTCAAGTTCACATAATTATCTAAATATTACTGAGACATTCTGTATCCCAAGACCAAAGAAAATCCCATAGCCCTCAAGGCTTCTCATTTATAGAGAAACAGTGTCCCTTGGTGGCACAGAAGGGTAAATGCAGAAGTATTCAGGGGCTTGTGCTAAATGTGATTTATATGGAAAGTAATCTATATTAAAACTTCCAATAATTTTAACATATCCATCACTCTTATGTCCCTGGAGTGCCTAGTAATTTTTCAGTTAAAAAATAAATTAAAATAATAAGTGGTGGTGTGTCCATTGCCTTTGGCTCATCTGCCCTGTTGTTGCTTGAGAACACAAACACAAGCAGCTGCAAATTACCAATCTATGATATACTACCTGACAGTATATTATCTAGACAAATATATAAATCTGTATCTATATAACATCAAATTATCTAGAGACAATTTTTGTTTTTATTGTACCTGATTGAAGATAATTATTTTGGTCGTGACAGTCAGGAATTAGATGAACTAATTTTAGCTTCTGTGTGCCACAACTGTTTATATTAAATGTATTTGAGTACCTACTTCCAACTGGTGAACAACCTGGAATGAAAAATTAATGATTAGTTTTAATCTAATGAGATGTAATTCTAAGCACATAAAGATTTTCCTAAGAGTACCACTATCCAATAAAGCTTCATAAGCACAGACTGGGATCTCTCAAACAAACAGATCATTGTGCATTAAGATGTTTGTTTTTTCACCCTTAATTTTTGGAAGCACCTATTAAGATCTAAAACTGTAACTCCTTAACATGCCATTTTAACAGTTAATTTCATTTATTTACTTGTGATTGATAAATCAAGAGTTTTCCTTTGGATAAAGCAATCTTCACATAGGTTTTTCTTTTTGTTTGTTTGTTAAACAGCTGTTAAATAGAAAGTAATATGTTTTATATATATAAAATAGCACTCTCTATATATGTGTGTATATATATATATATATATATGTAGCAGCATAGCTGGATAAAACTTAGATTGCGAGTTCCAGGGACCACCTCATCTTTCCTGATATGGCACTTACTAAGTGTGACTTTCCATGCAAGCATGGTACAAATCAGTCAATTTTCTCTATCATATAATTTTGCTATCAGTTACAGCATATAATTACCACAGGGTTGGAATTATTTCTGTGTGAACATCTGGATTCCTCTGCTACACTGAGCAACACAAATAACTTGCAGCAGACTTGTAAGCATTTGTACTCTGAAGAATTGATGTCTCAGTAACAATACTGACTGCCTCTCCTACTTCAGCCTGGAATATAAAGTTTTAAATCTTAATAGGTGTGCTTTAAGGCCTACTTTAAATCCCAAACAAACACAGTAAATTTTATCATTTTTCTGCATAAATCCTGTTTTTTAAAGCAAGGATTATATTCAAGTGTAACACTGTGAATAGTTAATTTAATTGTCAATAGCAGAATGATTTTTGCTTGTATTTCAAGTAAAAATACTCCTGAAGAATGACAACGAACAGTAACATACTTCACAGTAACAATGGTGTTCAGTGTTTTCAACACCAGCAAGCTCTTATTTCTACATGGCCCTGAAGAAGTTAGGCAATAGTCACAACCAAGTATGTAAAAAAAGACTTAATCTTGAACTATTGACTGAGGATAATTGGGATTTAATCTCAGTAAGAAGCAGTCATTTTAAACTGGACTACAAATTCAGCTGTACCATAAATCAGATTGTTCCAAAATGAACAACTGTGTGCTGTGGCACTCCATCACAGATGTGGTGCCACTTGCACTTACTAGAAACCAGTCTTTCACCTACCTTGCCAATCCACCAACTCATTAATGGAAAGCTGGATCTGAGTCAGCAGCCAGGAGGGCCAGCCCTGTCCTGGGGGCATCAGGCACAGCCAGGCAAGGGAGGGGATTGTCCCCTCTGCTCTGCACTGGGGTGGCCTCACCTCCAGTGCTGGGGGCAGTTTTGGGTGCCACAATATAAAAATGACATTAAGGGATTAGAGAGTGTCCAAAGGAGGCCATGAGGATTGTGAAGGCCTTGAGGGGAAGCTGTGTGAGGAGCAGCTGAGGCCACTTGGTCTGTTCAGCCTGGAGGAGACTGAGGGGAGACCTCACTGCAGTCTGCAACTTCTCCTGAGGGGAAGAGGAGGGGCAGGCACTGATCTCTTCTCTCTCATGACCAGTGACAGGACTCAAGGAAACAGCATGAAGCTGAGCTGGGGGAAGTTTAAGTTCAATATTTGGAAAAGGTTCTTCACCCAGAGCATGGTTGGGCACTGGAACAGGCTCCCCAGGGAAGTGGTCACAGCACCAAACCTGACAAGAGTTCAAGAAGTGTTTGGACACTGCTCTCAGGCACAGGGTAGGATTCTTGGGGTGTCCTGTGCAGGGCCAGTTGAACTTGATGATCCTGATGGGTCCCTTCCAATTCAGCATGTTCTATGATTCTATGATTACAGTGTCATCTTCCCAAAAAAGTCACACTTCCAGACTAAGCCTTGCCACTCTCAGTACACACTTTGACCCCTGAACAGACAGCCTTAAAAATCCTGTTTAGAAAATTCCAGTACCTTTCAGAAACATCTTTCATGAAAAGCCCAAATTTCTGTAACTCATCTTGCACATACCTTGGAATTTATATTTGAATAATAATTTTGTATTTGATCAAGAATTTTAAGAGAATAATTAAGTTGTAAAGAACATCTCTGCACAGGTAGGGAATGCTGATGTTAGAGGCAGGTTTGAATACTCAGCCCTGTTCCTTCCCATACACTGCACATGTGAAAAGGCTCAAATACTAATTAATCAGCTGCCCAGGGTTATTTGGTGCAGTCCCACTGGACAGTTTGGGTTCAGGTGGCCTTAGGAGAAGAACCCTTCCTAACTGTCCTGAACTGGAATCAGAATGTGCAAGGGAAAGACAGGAGCCAATTAGACTTCAGCCTCAAAGACCAGAAACAGGCAAAAAATTCCAGATGCTATTTTGCCTTTCTCCACAATGTAGGAAATCTACAGAGCAACATTTTTCTTTGCCTCTCTTTTGTGAACAGCTCAGACAGGACAGAGTTTGAAAGCACTTCTTACCCTCTGGCACTTAGAGTAAAGCCCATTTTAGACAGTCAAAAGTTGGACAGATTCTTCCAATTAGCATGAAACCTTGCCTGCATACTTACTGTTTAATCACACAACAGAAGCACAAGTCTGAGGTAAACCACAGATATCACTGAGGGAATTCTAGTACACAAGATAATGCATGTCTTGTTTATAAAAAGATGAGTGTTTTAACCAAAAACTGCCTTGCAGCATAAATAAAAGATTTTGGTGTCACTACAACATTACATTCTTGTGAAAGAAATATTACTATTCTTTTGTAAAAGACTTGCTACTTGCTGGGAGAAAGAGTTTGGATGTTTGATGTCTTTGAAACAAAACAATTTATTCTTACCTACAACTGGAGATAGGAATGATACAAACACCTGAAGAAAAGATATTTTTACTTATAACTATTTTATGGATTAAATGATTCATTTTAAAAAAGCCAAATGACCAAACAAAAAACACGACTTTGTGACATTAAAATGGGAAGTTACATATCTTTTCATGACATAACAAGGCATATGTGCTGTGGCACATTCAGCATTATCAGATAATGTTATATATTTTGAATATTATTTATGTTTTTTCTGTTCAGTGTACAGTTCTGGATCAGATGCACTTACAACTATAACAGCATCACAGTTAATACCTACATTTGTGTTTTCAAAAATAAACCAACCAAACAGAAAATGGAATGAAGACAGAAACCAACTACAGCTGGGTTTTCTAGTTTCAAATTGGAATTTGTTTGAACTTGACCATTTGCTCTCCACCTGTGTGTGCTGTGCTTCCTCCTCATATAGAGAGCAGCTTAGGAAGGCAAGCAAGCAGCATAGAAAAAGCAATCAGTTCTATTTCAATACAATTATTTTTAACCTGATCAGAATTTCACTCTAATACCTTCAAGAAAAAGGGCAGAGGAAGGAAACATTCATATACAGTGTGATAAACTGTAAGGATATGAGGAAGTGAGCTGGTCAGAAAGATTTTTCTAAATTTCATTTTTAGCTCCTGGTACAGAGACTAACAAACTTTCATTATCTTCAACTTTCAAGAAAGCAACTGCAGCAGCTGATCACATCTTTAATATCTGTATGACTGTTCCTTCTGGAGGGAGAATGTTTGAAGTTGGAACACTGAAATTTTTATGTGGCATCACTACAGAAAAAAGAAAGTGGACACAATTTGATGGCAGACAAGGGTGAATCCCCATGTTCAGCTTCTTTTGGGAGATTTTCCTTGTAGTTTTAATTGTTCATGAACACATTCCCTATTAACTAGAAGACATGTTTAAATCACTGCTAAAATAAACTGAACAGTTCACTGCTACTGTTCCTCATTGAATTTAACAGCAATGGTTCCACAAGTCCTGAATTTCAAACAACCACAGCAAGGGAGCTGGGAAGAAGATACAAAAGATATTAAACATTGTTCTAAGTAGTGGTAATTGTGAAATTTTATTTCATTTTTTGAAGTCACAGAAGAAAGTAGAAAATAGAGACAAAGTGTTGGATGTAAATAACCAACAACAGATGTAAAGTAATTAAACGAGATTTTTAAAAAAATCCACTACTTTAAATTAATACATTTTACATGAGAAAACAATTGGTACAAAGGGTGAATTAGAACCATGATTTTCAAGGTCAGGCACACCCCTCCCTAGTCCCTCAAAAGCCTCAAGCCTTAAAAGAATATTCAGCTGGGAACCGTATTCATCTTGAACAATGGTACCCTGTAAATGAATTCCATATTTCCTAACTTCTGCCATGAAATAGCTGAAATAATAAATGTGAAAAATGCTCACTCAAGGTATCTTCCACCAATTCCACACTGATAATTCATAAACAGAAAAAATTATTATCATCCAACTTGGCTTTTAGCCACACCCTCAACCCTAAGTTTGATCTCCTAAATCATTAATTGGGAATCAATGATTCAAGGTTTTAGTATCAAATGAGTAGTTTTACTGGAATCTGAACATTTAACTTTACAATAAAATACACTGTACTAGAAGGCTCATTCAAATCTAGGTAATTTCATTCCTATGGCTTTGAGCAAGAAAAAACCCAAGCAGTTTTACTGTATGTACACAATATTGAACATCAAGATTTAAATTATTTATTAATAACCTACATTCACTGTGGATTTCTAAGATTTACATCCAAAAAGCATATTTTATTTACATGCTGCTGACATTTTAAAGAAAAAGAAATAAAATATTATCTGTTCAGGAACTATATCTATTCCAAAATTTAAAAAGATACATTTAACACCACAAAACATTTTAAACATTTACAATAAAAAACACCTTTCTGTGCCAATCTTACTTACTCTCCAAGAATGCAAAATTGCACTAACTACAATTACACTAGAAACACTTAAGACCTGAGAGTCAAATCTAAACTTTTTTTTTAAAAGAAAATCCTAAAAGCTAATGTGTTAATTTAAACACAGACTGGTCAGTGGTCAATTAAAAAAAAAAAAAAGAAAAAAAAAAAGCCAACACCAAAAACAACTCCCAAAACCCCCAGTGCATTATTTCTGCAGCTCCAAAAATAGATCACTATAAAATTGTTGCAGTAGCTTGGTAAGTGCCAGGCCTGCCAGATGCAGTAAGGCTTATTTCAAAGTGTCCTTTCCCACACACTGTACCCTAATCAAATAATGAGTGTCTTTGATCAGTTCCTGTGAGGATTCCCACATTTATGTAAGCATGCAGTCTCTAAAGGATGCATTTTGGATTTTTGAGGGTTCCCACCCCAAGCATACATACACAGGTGTTTTAATAGCTAGATTGGAGTAAAAATAAGCATGAAGAGGCATAGAAAGTTAGAAATACTGGCCAGAAAACATTCAAAGTCTAATGAAAAGTTTTCCCAAGGGTCTTTTAAACTCAGCAGAGTTCAAGAGCATCATTCATCACGTATTAGTAACCTTTTAACCATGTACCTTTTATAAAATAAGAAAAAAAAAAAAGGTTGTGCTAACAAGTACACTTTACTGCACTGCAGGATGTAAAAAAGGTACCACACCTAAAAAGCCCAGGGAAGAGAAGCATCATGCAAAAGTTACTCCATTTAGTAGCAGCCCAAATTTTCTGCACTTGGAAACACGGTGCTCCTTTCTGAGTGAAAAAGCTTTCCCCTCCCTCCCTGTATCCTTTAGAAACTGCTTGAGCAAGAGCATCTCCCAGGAGGGGTTGAGAAGGCCATAATTTCCCCACTTTGGAGCTATTTTGCCATGGCTTTAGCAGTTTGCCCTTCTCATGCAGGTGGCTGGCAATGCAGTAGTGGTCCTTGCAGGCAAACCGCAACCCATCAGCCCACACAGGCAGCCCTGCTTTGCAGACTTTCCAACAGGCTGCATTCAACTCAATTAACATTTCCCAGGACCCAGGAACCCGAGTGACCACCAATTCCACTCACCAAAACAAACACATGAGAATCTGTTAATCCCAAACAAAGTTAGTCCTGCCCTTCGTAAGGGCTGACCTTTGCTATTTAAGACAGGAGCATTTCATTAGAATTTTAAACCTGACTGTGCCATTTGGCAACATATTCAAGTCTGCTTATGCCAATTCATCCTAATTTGTAATTTGAAAACCAGATCTGCATTACCACAACTTTCCCTCTTTCACCACTGAAACAACTCCCAGCATATGCCTTTTTCCTGGGCTAAGGATCTTTGTTTTTCTAAGGCACTTGCATGAACAAGCACACAGGTCCATTTATTTATACAGAAATTAAATCAACATCATGAACAAGCTTGTAAGCAGTAAGAAAAATGTGATACCTGCTAATGAGAGGACAAAGTGTACTATCCAATGGCTGGGTTTCTTTTTTTTTTTTTGCTTTTCAAAAACCATAATATTTCTACAACGTAGTGTGTTAAGGTGGGTTACAGCAGGGATTTTTTGGTATGTTTTACAGAATTTACCTCTAAAAAAAAACCAAGGAAGGCAAATGGCCACAAGTTTTGTCACTCCTTTACATAAAGCAGCAGATACATTGAAGAACATTCTGCTATTAATACATAGCAAATCTAACTTTTTCTAGTATTTAAGTCGGTGTGTTTTATCCCTTTGATTCTGGAAACAAATGAATTTAAAATTAAGGAAAAAAAAAAAAGAGAAAGTGTAGAGGAATTAAGAGAAAACTGCAGAAGTTAGAATATACATGACTTCATGCAATGATACTATGCTTCCTCCCTGGAAACACAGAAGATTTTAGAAGTCATCCTTTGTCGAAATAAGCTCTTCCATACTACTGACAAAAAAACCCCAAAAACAAACCACAACAAAAAAGACACATTTAATATACTGCTAAGGTTTTAATAGGTGATCAAGAAGGTGCTGACTCAGTTTCTTCTCCAGCTACTCTTCAACAAACCTTGCTCTTGTTCACGGTGCAGAAGAGTTCTCATCCCACCAAGAGGAGATTGCTTGGCATCCAGTAGCAGATCACTTTGTGCAGTTTTTACTGAGGTTAAATAAACCCATGATGTCAACCATTGCTTTCTTGATGTTCTTTCCAAAGCGATGAGAATCCTTTAAAAACAAACAAAAACCAAAACCAAATACTTGTACTGTCCATCAACAGATATTTTTCAGGCAAAAGAAGAAACTTTCTAATATTTTACAGTTTTGGAGCTTCTGGAATTCAGGCATGCATTTTACCATACAACGGGGATTTAATAACAGAAATTTTAATGCTATACAGATTAATCCAGGTTTATGCTAGTACTGACCAATGAGTTCTTCATTATACATTTATTTTGCTACAGTCAGAAATGAGATCATATCCTTTGAAACCAGATGCATGCACAGCTTTCTGCTACTTTAAAATTGTTGAGTCTTGATATTGCTTTTCCTACAAGATTTTGCAAAAGCTCATTTTCAGAAAACAAAGGAGTGTTCAGTGAGTGATGACTAATGACCAAGAAGTACTGAAAGAGCAGAAAAATTATTTTTATTTGAGTTCCTATCAGAAATGCTGAATCATTTGCCATTGAAAAAAGAACTGGAAATGAAAATAACAACTAAGTGTAAACAAAACAGGGAATTGTTCTGTTTATTCTAAGCGTAAGATGAACAAGAAAGAAATTAAGATTACAAATGTAAATTACTAGCTACATTACAGGATCTACTACAATGACCCTACTAATATCAAGGTCACACACACAAAATGCTGTCTTTTCTGTATGGACCTTTTGACTTGATTGATAAGTAAAAAGAACAGAGTGAAATTTGAAGTACAAGCTAACAGGCATCTGAAGAACAATTTCAGCTATGAAAAAAAATGCTGTATTTCCTAATCTTTAATGATTAACCAGAAGCACCATGGTCTCCTGGACAAGTTAAGGTCAAAAGAGGAAAACTAGGTCAGCTATGTAACCCTGAATGAACTCAGCATATTTATTAAGACCATAAAAATATAAAGGGGAAGAATGAATTGAACTCAAAGCAGGCCTCCACAACAGCAGCATATTCAACATATGACATCTACTATCCTCTAATAACGGGTGTTATTTTAATACATTTTTGATTAATTATGTTTCTTAAGCACAGATTATAATTTATGGGTCAACTTTGTTCAGTATTATTTAAACGAGGAAGGCTTAAATAGACAGCATACATTTTACTCTGTCTTTACAGCTGCAGCCTGAGACAAACCAATCAAAACTGTAATAAGAAAAACCAAGATATGCCCATCTCTCTGTTTAGGGGACACGTGATCATTTCACAGGAGTTGCAGGGAACTACACATGTGTAAAGATGATCCTGGGCCATGTGTTTTCTTTACGCTTGAAAGCATAAGTGAAATAGAACATGGTATGCTTGGTTCATGAAACTATTAAATTTATACAACTGGAGAAAAAAACTCCAACAAAGCAGCATATATTGAGAAAGAAAAGACACATTATTTATATTTTAGACAATGAGTAGAACAGTTCTACAAGCACACAGCAGACCAGATTTATTAAACCATAGAAAAGGACTGACTCTTACCGTTTCAGAACAAGACAGTTTGCTGGAGACATGGAAATGGATGAAATTTTCACCCAAGATCATGTAAGAAACACCATAACCATCATCAGCCACCTAGGGGAAGAGAGTAGAGAACAAAACCTTCGAAACTTTTTCTTTCTCCTTCACTCTCAATCAACTTATGTACATTTAAGAAGTTGTTACAGTTTTTAAAACCAGTTGCAATTTCCTCAAGTAAAACTTCAGCTTCTACCTTTAATGAATAATTTCTGAAGATTGGCTCCACTTAAGGAATAGTTCTAGTCTCTGAAGTGCATAGAATAACCATTTTCTGAATATTTGTCTGTAATATTTCCCAGCTTTAATAGTTTGAAATAAAATACTTATTCAAAGAGCTTCTCTTATCAAGGCCTAGTCCTAAGCAGCTATACAGCTTCAGTGCTTAAGCAGCAAGAAATAAAATAGTTGTCATATACCTAAACAATCAGTCTCCTGGGGTCATTCTGCAGATGTAAACAAACAGTAAAAGCCTTGCATTATGAAAACTTGCCAAATGCTAGTTTTCTTCTGACTCCACAGCAAACGTGATTCTGAACACCTGTACCATGAGCAGAGGTCTGGTCCAATTTCAACATTAGTAGCATTAACTGTGCCAAGTTTCAGACTGATGTTATATTCAAACTATGCCTGGTAAACACAGATTATCCTGATGTCACCCCTCTTCATGTCTTTCCTAACTCAAAAGATCACAACCTTCCATGTCCTTGCTGCCACTGCTGCTAAACAGTCTGACAGTTTTCTCACTCTTCTCACTGTTAGTGCTACAGAGATAAACTCTACTGAATGCTTAAAAAAACCCTTCAAAACCAACAAAAATCACATGCATGGAAAGCTGATGTAGTGCATCTCTGGGCTACTTCAGCAAACCAAAGCATAGTTTTTGTAAACAAGAACAAAAGGAAAACAGCGTTAGAAATTCCTGCAGCCAAAAAACCCTTTTCTATTGCCTTTTGGGCATTTGGAATACTGACTTCATAATGGCTTGAGGAAGCCAGCTTCTCAAGAATGAGCAGTATGGCCATAGCTAGGCCTCCTTGATACTGCAAGCCAAATTCATTCCAACTTCAAAAACTACTGAAAGCTGTATCAGAAACATGAGTAAATAAACATCAACAATTTAACACACCCCACCTCCCATCCCCCATCTTCCAGCTTGACAAAATACACTGGACTTGTCACCCTAAATTCTGTGGGGCAAAGTGCAGTCCTGTGATACCTCTCACTGTTCCTTCAACATAAATGCTTTTTGAAAACAGATGAATCTAGTATAATAGCCCCAAAAAGGCTGCTTAAGAGGTCTTGTTGACTCCAATATTCTCATCAATGGCCAAGTTCAAATACCAATAAAATATCACAGCAAGTAAGCAGCTTGTCAAATCTCTAACAATATACTGGTTTCTTGAAAGTCTACAGAAGCCATGGAACATGGCTGTATTCTTGACTTGGCCATTATTCCCATTTAGGAGGGCAAGCAGAACAGTGTGAGCAGCTTAATCTGGAGGAATGTATGAACACATTTACTCACCAAGCAGGAAATATAAGTACTTTTAGAAATCCCAGCCTTAAAGCCTAGTTTAAGTAATAAGGCATTTGTCACTGTAATAACAGCCTGATGTGATGTACAGAAGATCTGAGCACAGGCAATGTGATAAGAACCCCAACTTCATCAGATCTCTTTGCCATGAAGCCCTGTGCCACATTTCATAACTGTGTATTTCCTTAAGAATAATCCATTCTTGTAGTGGGGTATCAGAAAAAGGTGACACAGATTTTTCTGAGCACAGCCACATCATGGGAAAGTATTAAATACATGCATTTAAAAGCATGAGCTGCACCTTGGATATGCAACAATGAGGGATTACAGATCTGAAATTTTTTGACTGGTGTCTTTGAAAGTAAAACTCTGTTTTAGTGGGTACTTGTATTTAGGAAACATACTGGTCCAAACCCTCCACCAGAGGATAACATCTCCGGGTTCTTCTTCAGATCAATGTGCTGCTGTGGTGTCTGACTCGTTGACAGCCTCCAAGGCTCTGACAAAACCTTTATTAGATATGAAAGAGATGCAAACAAATGGAAAACACAGTTTCAGAACATGTGACTTTCTCAAAAACTAGTCAAGACAGCAGGTGTTACAACAGGTGTAATATTGCTTCATAAACTGTTAGAAAACACTTTATAAAGCAATATCAAGGATAACTCCCATTTCAATGGAGTGAAAAATTAACAAGCTTTAATGAAGCAGGTAAATTTTTCCTGATATGGAAACAACATATGAGGAAGTGATGTCAATTCCTCAAAGAGAATAAAATAGAATAGAAATGCTACTTCAAACAAGATTACCTGGTCTACAGCCTTGTAACTTACACACAAAAGGTCTTGTTTTAACAAGACCATTATTAGTCATATTCAAATCCCAGGAAGATCCTACATCAAGTTAGAAGCTCGTAAAATCTCTAACAACACACCTTCAAAGTTTGTGGAAACTACAGAAACTTGTTTTATTCTTGACTTAGCCTCATTTAGGAGAGCAAGCAGACAAATGGCAGTAGCCTAATTTTGAGGCAAGGTGGAACACATTTTTTATTAACCAGAAAAATTAACAATGCAGTGTAATTGCTTTTATAAAATCCAACCTTAAAATCTAGTTTAATTAATAATTTGTCAGAGTAATATACAATGGCATTAATGCCATATACAGCTCCTTTAACTCTTAGTAACTTAAAAGGAATTGGATTTGTCAGTTCTACAAGAAAATTCTCAGAGAAAACACACAGTCTCTGTTGTACTCCCTTGAAAACACGCAAAATCCACTTTTTCAGTACTGACTATATATTTCCTGCAATTCTAAGTAACATGTATTATGCTAAAAACCTCACTGAAAGCATTCTTCTAGGTCTATCAACAAACGTATGCATAAAAGAAAATTAAACTAACTTAACAATTTATCAGCAGATGTTAAACTTGCACTAGCTGAAATTTTACTTTTTTCTTAGGAAAACCAGAGCTGTACAAGTATCTTGAGCAGATATGACAAAACACTGACTCACCAAAGGGTTATTTACAGTAATGAAGAGATAGCAATAAAAGTCACCTACCTCCTTGAGGAAAGGAGACTCTACAGCGAGGTACTTGGACACGACGTAAAGGCAGAAGAGGTGGCGGTCGATGCCAGCCCCAGTCATGGCAAGGCGATACAAGTGCTGATGTTTGTCAGCTGCCTGCCTGAAGAACTTCAGCGTATTTTCTCTCTAACAATTAAAAAAAAGATTGAGAAAACGCAGTTAAGTCAACTGCATTAAGGATGGTGCAGAAACTAAATAACAGCAATGACTCTCAAGCCTGAAGCACTTAAAGGTCAAGTACAAGACAACTGACCTCAAACAGTATTCTCTGGCCTTTCGACCTCATGTATTTAATTTCAGGCATTGGCAAGTGTCTGCTGTTACCTGCTGTAAACTACATGAGAAAACTAATTTGTATTTCAAGTGTTATCTAACCCTACAATCAAACATGACTACAGCTCAAGTTTACTACATTATTTATAGTTTCTATAGATACTGGTCTTAAAGAGTTTTAGAGAGCAAATTTCAACATGACTTAAGAAAACAAACTGCCAGAGCTATTTTAGAAGGCAAACTGCCAGCACTGAAGGTACAGAGGTCCATAAATGCTGGTCATCAAAATCAACATATAAGAGCAACTATTTCCTTCCTGTGAATTATTCTTGCTTCCGTGTCAGAAAGGAAAGCTTAACTGATATGAGATTAGTTGTTCTACAAATCTATGTTTGAGTTTTACAAGTCACAAAAATTTCACAAGTAATCACAGTTTCCTGGAGTTCAGAAACAGGTAAATAAGGATATATTTGGTTAAGTTCTGCCATTCTTTTTTGGTATGGCCCAGATTTTCTGCTTTATTGACAGAAAACAGGGACAATTACCTTAAGCAGCTCTTCCTTCCTAAAAAAAAAAATCACCACTCTAAATGCCTAAAAACTATCTGGGGACTTATACAGTTGTTTAGTGGTAACTCATGTGCCTTATGAATTCTTACAGAATCATAGTCTGGCTGGGTTGGAAGGGACCTTTAAGATCCTCTCATTCCAACCTCCCTGCCACAGGCAGGGACATCCACTAGACCAGGCTGCTCAGAGCTCCATCCAGCCTGGCCTTGAACACTGCCAGGAATGGGGCATCCACCCCTTCTCTGGACAACCTGTCCCAGTGCCTCACACCCTCACAGTGAAGAATTTCTTCCTAATCCCAATCCAAACCTGCTCTCCCAATTGTATAAGGCATCAACACCATGAACTTACACTTTCAGTTGGGTCTTCCATGGCCCGGACAAAGCGACAGGACTCAACTGAGCAGGAACGAACTGTTTCGGTCCTGCCTTCTCGGAACAGGCGTGTCATGGATGCTTCATACGTTAAAGAAAACTTTCCCATATCCTTGAAAAAAGGAAAAATTAGAACTTAAAAGGTTTAGAAAGACTTGGCCGCTCTTTCTTAACCAACAGTCCAAGCTAAGCACACAGGCTATGAATCACTCCACAAATTAAACGCAACATTCAAGTTTTCAGTAGCCCACTTACCTGAATGAGCAAAAGTAAGATTAGCAGTAGGATTTGATAAACACTAACAGAACAACCAGACTAGCAAGGACTACTCTCTGCATTTCATATTCAACCTTTTTCAGTTTATAAAAGAAACTGAATGTTGCTACACTGGTCTTTTCTGACAGCACATTACAGGAAAAGAGAACTAACAACAGAAAATACAGATAAGCATTTTTGTTAATCATCTTAGGGAGTGTCCATGACTACTGCATCATGTGTGACTAATCTAGAAGGTAAGTTTAACATTGTTTAGATTATAAACACAGCTACTAGATGTTTCGTATCTTCTTTCCAGTCCAAAATGCCTAGGGATAGACTAAGCAGATGAGAAAATTTTAGGAATGTGTGAACCATTTAGAATTAATTTACAGCTAGTAATCTGCTTAGGGTTTGCATCAATTTGCATTGAATGTCTTTAACAACCTTGTATAAGCAGTGCAAGATTGCTCCACAGAGTCACATGTTTTAGTCACAAGCACGCTACACATTCATGAGGTTCTGTAAGGCAGAAACAGTCTGTTCTTACCCGGTAGTGAGCAAGTTGCAGGGCAAGCTGCACAAAGGCATCAGGGCTGGTTTTCACTTTCTTTATTAGTCCTTTCCCAAAAGTCTCAAAATAAAATGAACAGAAGTCCACATCATCTGCTAGAGCTACAGCAGTGCTCAGAGACTTCTCAATCACTTCTTGGCACTTAAATAAACAAACAAACAAACACCTGTATGTATACAAACATGCATTCATGGTATTTGAGAGAACTACTGAAAAAGTATTTGTAACCGATAAACAGGAAATGCTTGCTTTTATGCATGCCAGGAACATCATTACCTAAATATTTTCCCTTTAGAGAAAGAAGAGAAGCTATCTTTGCTATAAAGTTAAAATTCAAAAAGCTAATAAAAATGTTTTAAGCCAGTACCACATCCAAAAATAACTCTTAAAAAACTCACCAGCATTAAAACTGTTCAGATCAGGAGAATATAAAAGAATGGCCTACAGTTACAGAATGGCAATAGTAGTGTGGCTTCCAAGCTCACATATATGCTTAATTAAATACACCACCAACCATCAGCTTTTTATTCAAAACTGAAATCCAAATAGGTGGTGGCACTTTTTCTACAAACTCAGGCAAAAAAAAAAAAAAACAAAAAAAAAAAAAAAAAAAAAAAAAAAAAAAAAAAAAAAAAAAAAAAAACTTTAAAAAAATCAAATCTTATTAGATGAACTATGAACACAAAAAAAAAAGCTATTCTAAAGGAACTATTAGACAAGAGTATTTGTTGTGACAACAGTAATGAAACCTCAGCAAGCGAAAGTTTATTTTAATACAGTCACTACTTAGAAGAGGTGGCCACTTATTTTTGACATACTGCCAATCAAGAAAGCTTCTAGTAAAATGTTGGCATTTCCCAGTCAGAATTTTAAAAGATTGATATGAAAACCTCCCGATTTTCTAAGTAAACTGAGTAATGGCTACACATGAAGTACACAACCTACAGGACTCAAAGGAATTTAAAACTGATTTATAGGGTTATCAATAATTACATAAATTATCTGACCACTGGGGAAAAGAGACATTTCTTCCTCATACCAGTAAATCTTCTCTACTTACTTCTTCTGGAATTTCCCACTGCAGTTTGGTAGGAATGGGAATATTCGGATTGGTATCTCCTTTGCAATGTCCATCTACTGAATAGCCCAGATCAAGATACTCAGTTGCCATCACATTCTGCAAAGAATGATACTTCTTCAGAATTGCAACACATTACTTACTGCCATGGAATTAGGATTTCATTGTGAAAGCAATATAACCTATTTTCACTACACAGTGAAATAAAATACACAATCCATTTCCAAATACTGAAAACAACTGCAAGCAAACCCCTGGTTTTACAAGAAGACCAGATGTGCACCAAACTCTTATTCAATTACACTGGTGCATTTTGTTAGATGCTACTGATTTAATCAAAATCTTTTGAATTCAAAACCCACCTCAAATTAAGTAGAAGTAAAAAACTAGACTCAGACTTCACCATCTTTGTTCAATTTAGATTCTAGAGAATTTTTTCAAGTTTGTTATTTTTCTAAACTTATTAATCAGGGAATAATTTATTTCAGAGTAAGTGCAAATCCCTGAAAGAACTCCATTATTTTTAAGATTTGTATCCCTTTCAAAATTGCAGTTTATTTTACACATGCACTACAGCTCTTGGGTGGGAAAGAAGAATGTTTGCAAGATGAACAACATAACTTGAGCAGACATAAAAGGCCCTGTCTTATAAGATATTAAGCATCCTCAGTGTTAAAAAAAAAATCAAGAAACAACAAACCCACATACAAACACAAAGAACTACCAAAAGATTTGAATCTGCTCAATATGGAAAAAAAACCTTGATGATTTATTTCTAATCTCTTATTTTAATTTCATTTTCTCTTTATTTTTTCATTTCACTCACTGGTCAGAACATGACAACTATGAAATAAAGCTTAATCCATTCAATTCTAAAAACAGACAATCTGTAAAGAGCTAACAACAGACAACTTTCTAGAAAATTAAATCTTGTTTCAGTCATCTTAATTTTTAGCAGAAAATGTACCAACTAATATTAAGTACAGATATATGAATAAAGAATATAATATCATTCATTAAAAGCAAAAGAACTATCCCTCTTTCATTGAGATAGTCTACACTGCATTGTCATGTCACTCTCAAATCAGTCTGGCCTTCTTTGTTCCCTGGGCGGAGAATGCAATGAGGATTTTTTTTTTTTGTTCTTATACACATGCAAACTCTCCTATAACAAAGTTATAAACAAGTTCCTCACTTGGGGAACCAGTAAGACTCAAGACCCATTTGCACAAATACATACAAAATCAAACTCAAATAATGTTTTTGAAATAGTTTTAATTGATTTGAGTCACATAACTATTTGTAGGTTTAAGCTAAA
This sequence comes from Peucedramus taeniatus, assembly GCA_013400575.1. Lineage (NCBI taxonomy): Eukaryota > Metazoa > Chordata > Aves > Passeriformes > Fringillidae > Peucedramus > Peucedramus taeniatus. The sequence goes on from WBNO01008716.1 coordinate 82,913, forward strand.
AAATCAAATAGGATTTCAAGAATTAAACTAAGCATATGATGAATGCAAAGCAAAGTGAATTTATTGTATTCATTGCAAATAAATACAAGAGATAATGTCAACAGCATATCAGTCTGCATCTTAGTAAACAATGCTTAGACAAAAAGTTAAACTGCATACAATTTAAAAAATTTTAAAAGGAAGCATGGGAGTTTTATAGCACAAAAAAGCTTAAGAGCTTTAGGAGAATGTACATACAAAAAATACAATGCCATATCAAAGAGGCAAAAATCAGGGGATTTAAAACATTAGAGTAAAGGTAGATGGGGAGCTGTATCACTTTTCTGTGAAGACATCTAAGCTCACTAAAATGCTGTCCTTCAAAAAATAGCAGCTTCTTAAGCAGGGGTTTGGGATCTTGTTCAAATTCTACAGTTGCTGTAGGCATAGGCCCCAGGTCACTCATCAGCAACGTGAATGCAAGGGATTGAAAGCAGCTGCTGACCTTCAGGGCTGCTTCAAGCTCATATCACACCACTCTTCTGCATTAGCTCTTTGTGCCAAACACCTACCTCCCACAGGTGTCCAACTATAGGTGCATCTGCCCAGGAGTGCTCTGCATTCAGACCCATTCTGCCATTTTTGAATATTATAAGAGTGAATGTCTTATCAAACCACCTGTAAAAGAAATCAAGATTTATTTATGGCTTTGTACATTTCAAAACATTTTTGTACTGTAACTTCCTCTCTCTCTAAAATTCACATTTAAATGCACTAGAACTTAACCTTTATTATAAGAACATTTAAATAAATAGACAGAAATTTGAACCTTGTGAAGTTCAAAATACTAACTACAAGGTTCTGCACCTGGGTCAAGACAATGCCCAGTATCAACAGACTGAGGGATGAATGGATTTAGCAGCTCTGCAGAGAAGGATTTGGGGATGAAAAGTTCATCATGAGCTGGCAAAGGTGCACTTGCAGCCCAGAAAGCCAAACATGTCCTGGGCTGCTTAAGAAACAGCATGGCCAGAGGGGTGAGGGAGGGGATTCTGCCTCTTTACTCCCCTCTGGTGAGATCCCACCTAGAGAGCTGTGTCCAGCTCTGGGGTTCTCAGCACAAGAGGGATGTGGACCTGTTAGACTGGGTCAGAGGAGGGTCATGAAAATGGCAAGAGTGCTGGAATACTTCTCCTGTGAAGAAAGGGTGAGAGTTGGGCTTGTTCAGTCTGGACAAGGCTCTGGGAACACCTCCTTCCAGCCCTTCAATATATGAAGAGGGCTTATAAGAAAAGCTGAGAAAGACTTTTTATCATGGCTTATGTCACAGGACATGGGGCAACAGATATAAACTGAAAGAGGGTAAATTTAGATCTGTTATAATGGAGAAATATTTTTTACAGTGGGCTGGTGAGACAAGGGAACAGATTGTCCAGAGAAGTTGTGGATGCCTTGTCACTGCAAATGTTCAAGGACAGGTTGTACTGGGCTTTGAGCAATCTGATGTAGTGAAAGTTGTCCCTTTCTGTTACAAAGAGGGTTGGAATTAGATGAAGGTCCCTTCTAACCCAAACCCTTCTGTGATTCTATGGCATTTATCAACTTAAAAGTCATCATTAATTCATATGTATTAGCCAAATTCTAAGAAAAAGGAAGGCCTTTTCCACAGCATCAATACTGCACCTGTCATAACATTTGCCATGTATCAATGATTTTGCATATGCATCCAGTGACCTCACTGGGTCTTCTTTCCTGTACCCCTGCTCCATGTCATCCAATGTCACAAAAAATGCTGCTTTCTCAACAGCATCTAAGGACTGTTTGTTCTTTCCACGGCTAAAATAGGCCTGACGAGCCTTAGCCCATGGTACTCTGCAAAAAAAAAAAAAAAAAAAAGGTTTATAGCCAGATTACATACATTTGTCAATACCTTTAAAATCACTATGAGACGTTCCTCCTACTTCTGTGGAATTTGACACAACTACTTTCTTTGCAATTAAACTATAGGAGCAGTGAAGAGCTCTGACAATTCTTGTACAGCAGAATCCTAGGAACCAATTCAACTCATCATCACACATGTGCAAAACTTCATCTTTAGAAATTCAACACTTCTGCACATGCAATACCTACAGGATAGATCACCTTCACTTGAAACTAAACAAAAGAAAGCACTTAAAACTAAACAAAATAAAGTATCTAATTATAAGGAAGACGACAACAGTAAAAATAATAATCTGCATATAGGATTGCCACTGCAAAATTTTTTGAACTTTACACACAATTGGAAGTGACTGAAGCACTGTTACACATTATCAATGCATGAAATCAGTGACCAAGGTATAAACAACTAACTGCAGACGATTTTAAAATTCTAAAGCAAATATTCAATGATTATGTTATGCAATGGTTTCTAAATACTAAACTGTTTTAAAAAGCAATAACCACCATACCTATCTCCTGCAGTAAGAGCTGCAAGTTTCTCTTCACCAGGCTGAGGTTCTGAATCATCATCAAGAATTCTCTGTATTTGCTGTTCAATCTCTCGGGGTCTCAACAATCTGCCATCATGGTACAGCCACACTTTGAAGTAACGGCCCTTGTGATACACAACAATGTGTTTGCTGTCTTTCACATGCTGGAGGGTATCTAGAATTGTAATCACTTACATGAGCACAAAGCTAAAGTCTCAAAGCACTAATGCACTAAATAATATCAGATGTCTACTGCATGCACTGCAAGTTATTTCAGCACCCCGTGGTATTTCATCACAAAGATGCCCACATGAAACAGTCATATACCCAGACCTGACAATCATTCCCACATACAGCACCACCAGTTTCCACACTGGAGGCCACTATTAAGAAACTAAATCTGTATTTCTGTTACTGAAAAACAAGCACTAGTTGAGTAGTCTGGTGAAGCAGTCAGCAAAGAACATCTAGCATGTTCCTTTTGTTTTTTTCTTTAGGAACTGTAATATACATAAAGTAATTGAAATCAGGGGACAAGGAGTCAAGCTGCTCATGAGAATGTGTGAAAAATGTTTTTGGAGCTCAGATATATACAGAATGACACAATTGTTTTTCCTTTAGAGAAGACATATACAGAACGACACAGCTGTTTTTTCTTTAGAAAAGCAGAAACAAAGAAAAATGGAAAAAGTATAATAGGAAATGTGAAAAGCCTAGGAGGAAAATATGGTAATTATTATATTGACTGCAGCTTAATTTGAAAGACTTTAAACAGGAGAAACTGAGGAGAACCACTAAGATATACAGGATGTATTTTAATCAGGTGCTAGTAAGAATGACCCACTTCTACACTTCTGTGTAAAACTCATTTCAGACTGAAAGAAAACCAATGCTAAATGCAAACTGTTTATACCTTTTATATTATTGACAACAGGGAAGGGGCAAGGGTTGCACTCTCATTACTTTAAGTATGGCAGTATTCTAAATAATAATACCTCATCGACTAAAGCTGTCCAAGAGATTTAAAAACCTGCTTGTCTATTTAAGCTACTGGTTATGACATGGAGTAATGACACCAGGGATGTCCTTTCCTTCAGTTTGCAGATAAAGCTGTCTGAGGCATAGCTTGAAAAAAATTCCTCAACAATCTAGCAAAGGCCAGCAGCAGAACTGAGAGCAAAGTCCTTATCTGACTCATGCACCTAACTGCTTTATCCACTATCCAATGCCACTTCTCCCCCTTATCCAACTTCTTACAGCAAATGTCAGCCCTCCAGCAGGGAGGAGTGGGCAGATCCCTGAATCTGTTTAGAAACACTCTTTGTTTTGAATTCTGTAGTTGAGTGGGAGTAACAAGTTTGAAGGCAAAGTTGAAAGTTTGAAACATTACAGTGAGTTACAGGCCTCACAGAAAGTAAAAAAAAAACATCCTGTCTTCAAGTGGCAGCCTGTACATGCATTCCCAATGGAGGTGACTAAACAATAACTCCTGCTTGTATTTCACTGTGATGCTGCCACAACGATGCACTGCTGGGTAAAGAGGTGAAATCAGTTCTAAGAGGCTCTTCACCATATGACATAATCAGAGAAGCCCAGATACAGCTTAAGCTTTTGTAGAAAAACACACCAGCACAAGTCTCCACTAAAATCAGCTGTGAAGCTCTCAAAGAGTAAGGAAATCAATAGCAATGTTTTCTTCCATCTGCCAGTCAGATCTTTATCTGGAAAACCAGATTTTTAGTAGAAAAGACACCAAGCCCTGAATTCCATCAAGGTGTTTATTCTCCTTGGCTGGCCTTGCTTACCTGACTCCTCTCCCGGGATACGGGAAGTATTAAACATCCTTTCCCACTGAGCTGAGCAGAGTGGAACAGTGGATCCCATCAGAAGAATCTGTGAAGCAAACATACATTAAAACGTCATTTTGCATATACAATTAGAAAATTAAAAAGTAAAGAAAAAAACCCAAAATCTAGTTAAACAAAGACTTCAGAACAGTAAGATTTATAATACATTAATGCAGTGTTGAGTTTCTTCCTCCCTGTTCATGGTCTTTCCTTAAACTACATGTGGAATATTCCAAGGGCATTCCAGAAACATGATTTTTCCCCTTCTACCAAAAACTCACCTCCATGAGGGAAGACTGAAATTAGCTAGCACCTGAATCTCCATGGGTAGTCTGGATGAAAAACTTACACATGCAGCATGCATTACCCCTTAATTCGTTCTTTTAAGCTATTTATGGCTGTGTAGGAACAAAACTTCACATTTCTCAGATTTGTAGTTCCATACAATTAATCACATCCCTTCAATGATCTTGGAAAAAACCACTTAATTGTTTCCACAATATTTGTTTACTACAATACACAGCCACTGGATAGTACAGAAACTCAAATGGGATTTGTCTATCTTTGCTACCTAGAAATTAGTACAACACAGGAGGTTATCATCTTCTTAAGCTCCTGCTGGCCCACTCTTGGTGGCCTCCAGACCTTTATCCCAACCATCCTGTATTGTATCCATACAATTCTGTATTTTTGGCAGTTGGTAGTTTCTGCCCATGTGCAATTCAAGTGATAGCCAAGATGATTTGAACCACAAAAATTCCTAACAGTAAAACATTTCTCTCCTCTCCCAGGAGGAGAATTCCTCTGAATTATTTCAGAATTTCAGAATTCTGAAAACTGAACAGCTTCTCATAGATTGTGCTGGAAAAAGATCAAAAGCCATTTAAACTGATATACATACTGGCTTGATTTCTTGTCTGTCCAGTTTTTTCCGATAGAGCAGGATGGCATGGATAACATTACCAGCTCTAGCTGCCTGCAGGGTTGTGGGATATAAAGAAAGGAAGTCCTGTAAAGTAGAAAAGAATCATAAGTTAATGATTACCAGGCTACATTAAAAAAAAACAACAAAAAACCCAAACCTGATAGTACTTTTTATCCATGTACTTAAACGTTTATTCTGGACAATGTAAAAATGGCCTTAAAATTTATGAACTGCACAAATGCAGTGAGCTGATGAAACTTTTCTTCAGCAGTCACCGTCTCCTTAAAACTGTTAATCATTTGAGTAGAAAAGACAGTGCTACATAAAACTTGATCCAAGACCATAATTTTTTTTTCCTTTTTATTTTCAGTCTTTTACAATTTTACTTCCTGTATGTACATTTGCTAGTATGAGCACACACCTCCTTCAGCTGTGTTACCCATGAAGTTTTACACGGAGCTTCTGGAAGATTGCTTTTTACAGTAAGATCAAAACTGTTTAAGTCATTACTGCATGAGTTTGCCAAAGTGGCAGCTGTGCTATGCTTGTTAAGATAGGTGTACTTGAAATACTCCAAGTATGTGATGTACTTGAAGACACTGGCTGCAGGTTATGCAAGAAAGAAAAACAAAGGTTATATCCTCAGTGGCAATGGATTTCTAAGCAGAAAGACACCATGAAGCAAGATGCCTGCCAGAAGTGTTACAGTTTCTAGACAAGGTGTTTATAGGATTTACCTACCATTGCAAAATAGTTACTATTAACCATGATTGGTCCACGTCCTCTAAGGTAGATATATTCTTCCCACCAATCACTAACCTGTGGCAGGAAGGAAAAACAAAAGCAGTAAAATCTCATCATTTCCACAGCTTATGTCTTCTATGTTGATGGCTCCACAAGCCAACATTCCACCCAAAAGTGGGAAGGAAACTGCTAGTACTAAAAAAGACAATAAATCCCTCCCTGCCAATTTCAATCAGAGTTCAGGGAAAACAGGGGGGAAAAAGGGTGAGAGAACTAAATCAAATTCAGCTATATCTCTCTGATAAGGTTTCAAAGAAGTCATGATCTCCACATAATATTTAAAATGTATCAGATCTCCTGAATGCTTTATAGCCTTTGCCAGGACAGATTAGGCTACCTGGGTACAAGTATGTTAGATAATATATCAAGAAGGAATTAACATTACAGTTCTCACTATGATGTTGGGGGTTGGATTTTTTTTTTGTAAGAAAAAAAGAAAAAAAATAAAAGATAGCTCAACAACTCAACTGATACAGTTCTTTATTTTTCTTATATATACCTTAGCTCCTCTATATTAAAAAATTGTTCTAAATCATTCTTCTAAACTACCTGGGTAGCCAGGCCCATTATTGAGTTATCAAGCTCAACAAGCAAATAAACAAACCCCAAAAGCAATCCTAACAGCAAAATTCTCCAGAATAACAAAACACAAAATAAGGATTCATTTTTTCAAGTTTCATTCACCTTTGCTCACAATACTCTTAACCAAATCTCACAAATTATTAACATGCAAAGTCACATGTACTTTATAAAAAATATTAAGCAGTTTAAATTTATTTTTTTTACATTTAAGAAGTAATGGAATTTAAGCCAAAAAAGAGCACCAGGGAACAAACAGTGTAATTTGAACAACTGAGCCTCCTATTTATCTACTTACATAATTGGTGGCCCACCAGGATTTTAGCTTCAAATACCACTGAAGCCTTGGCCCCAAATTAAAAGCAAAATCTTTGGCAAGACCCTCCATTCTTTTGAACTTTTCATCATCCATAAGTGGTCGAACTGACTCCAGATACTAGAACACAAGAAAATAATTAGTATCAGTACAGGAACTAATCCATAGCTCCTCACCATTCCTACATAAAGCACTTTAACAGTAAAAAAAGATTATCCAGTTTCAACCCATAAGGCTGCAAATACCGTGTTTTAAACATAAGAGTATATGTTCTTCTAAATGTCTACTGCAAACTTCAAAACATAGATTTTTTTTCAGACATTTGTGAGCAAAACACAAGTGGAAGGAGTAACTTTTTCAAATATTTTCCACTCCAAGGGGTATGGCATGCTGCTTCTTCAGTAGCAGACAGATTTTTTTTTTTCCTCCTCTAAAAATCAAACCTTCAGTTACTGTGACATACTGCCACATTTACCCACTTTGCTACAAGGTACCGTGTTATAACACACACATTTAATAACACTGTACAACTGGGGAGGATAACAAAAGTGGTGTGCTTCAAACACCCTGGAAGTCACACTTTGTGGCACAGCCTTACAACAGCAGCCATCATATCATCCAATGTGAATCACACTGGCTTCAAACTGTCATCAGTTTCACTGGTTTGTCACAGCTTTTATTTTCATTTCCATGCAGAAGTTTGAATCTATTACACCATATTAATACCACTATGTAGTTTTTCATGAGGCATGGCAAAAACACCTCAAAAGGCATCTAGGAATGGATTCTGTGTTACTGAAGAAAATAAACTGGTGAATGTACATACCCTATTAACTGTGTCTTTAACAGCTGGAACTGGCAATCGTGGCAAAGATGTCTGGAAACTGTATAACATGGGTTTACGCCCTGAGAAAAGTTTTACAAGGGTCTGAAGAAAAGCAAAAACAAAATATGCACACCAAATTATTAGGTTCAATGAAAGAAAAATGACAGAGTAAATGTGTCATGTAACTCACAGTCCTTTTCACTGGTAAATTATACTGTACTAGCTTTAGGAAGCTACCCTATTTATCATGGTTTCACAAGTAAAAAAAGGCCTTGACAGAAACTAACTTCCTAAAGGTTAAACAACATCTCAGTGGAAGAGCAAGACAGACATGGTCATTCCTGATTTCCCAGTCATCATTCTGTCACAGACAATATTGCTGTTTATGCTGGGCACACCTTGATTTCAATATAAATACAGTTACTTTGCACTTCTTTTCTTCATACATTACCCTCCGGAAAGATTAAAAAAACTCATGTCTACCAGTTGACCTTTTACTCTATTACACAGTAGATACTAGAAACATATCTAAATTGTGCTTCAAAACACAATCATTATCAAGCCTGTGACCTAAGGTTTCTAGAAAACTACAGTAATCTTAAAAAATAGTAATTATGCTTTTGTATCATGGTTTAATGTTTTGCAAAGTTACAGCTCAGCATCAATAATAGGATCAATGTTATAGGGAGTTAATTGAAGCATGAATCCATCTCAGGTAGTCTACTGCATAATTTGAACATACCAAATTGTGCAAGCATGCCAGTGTTACACTCAGTGCTTGTGTTACAAAAAAATCTCCAGCAATGAAACAAAAAAGCAGAGAGAACTTAGCTTCAGATATTACAAAATCTCCTGTGTTCCACAGGAGAGTGAATACAGAAGCAGCTTTTCTGTCCACCACTACTTTTCAGCTGCAGCACTAAGCTGAAATTCTAGACCATGCAACTTCTAGCCTACACAGGAAAGGATTTTGACACTGCCACCCTACTTCATGAAAGTTAAGTGAAGTGACTTGACTTCCCAACAACCCAGTGGAACTTTTACTGTCAAAGTGTAATCCTGGTCCAATACACAGGATAGTATATATAAGCCAACAGACAAGATAGAATAAAACAGAGGATGTCATTTGACTACTAAATTCTGAAAACTCCTAGCAAATCTGTTAGAATGTAGAGCTTTTCCTCACTCTCAGCTTTCTGGGTCAGCACAGCTAGAGGAGACAGTTTTAGGCAGCACAAAACAACTAACAATTGCAGAGCATTACCAGCAACAAAAACCTCCCTGCAAACGGATCTGTATCACAACCATCAATGTACATGGGATGCACCACAGTGGTCTGCCAATGAAATCCAGTTGTGCTTCAGGACCAGATAATTTTGGAAACAGGTGGGAAAGAAAATGCTCAGGTTTTCATCTGGAAATCTAATTTCATACTTGGAGACAATTTTATTCCAAAACTCTTAACCCAGAAAAGCTAAAATTATTTTAAGAGAGTACCTGCTTAACTGACAAAAACCAGCAAATACATTTCACAGTATTTATCTCTAAAGAAAACTTGTAATAGAGAATTTATATAGCTTGAGACCAATAAAGTGCTCTGACAGACACATACATTTAATTACATCCCTGATTTCATATGCAGACACAGAAAAAAATGTCATTCTAATATATGTTGCATCTCTTCACATACAATTACCACTTTTTATTTTATTTTTTTAGATGGAAATTAATATTTGGATTTTCCCCGTAACACTGATACAGGAAATTTGATTTTACAAGGTGAAATATGCTGATTAAAAGTGCCAGTCTTCCAACCAGTCTGAGAAAACACTTTGTACTGTGACTGAAATTAGAGTTCAGGTTTTTGATCTGCATGATCATTTGAAAAGAAAACAGTATTACAAAAATCTAGAAAGCTAGGGTAGTTGGAGCTGTTTCCCTAGTGAAGCCAGTCTTCTCTTTTGCTGAGTCTGGTTAAATAGACCTTCATAGTAGGTATAAGATGAGACACTGTTGGGCATACACCTTCAGCATTCTGTACTTTTAAAACATGTACAATACACAACAAAATACATATGCAACATATATGATAGACAAAAATTGATAAATACAATAGGCAACAAAGCATGGTAAGTAGCATTACAATCCATACTGTTTTAAGGTTTATAAGGCAACATTAAGAGCTTTCAAGTATCTATCTGGTAGGACATGCTGAAAACCAAGGCAGCTACAGCTCCAAGCAATTGACAGAAAGCCTTACCATTCAGAGCCTCTGGACTGTTACCAATTTGGGTCATGAGGCTGCTACCGCTTCCAGGAGAAACCATCAATTAGAAATTTCATTTGTACCAGACAAACATTAAACTCTATTTTAGTGTACACCATTCTGGATACCTGTCCTTGAGTATCTCCCATAGTAAATCATGACCTGTGCTTAGTTTAACACATCTGTTAATTTTTGAGGCTGCAGAGACTGATTTTATCACAGTATGGGAACTAAGCTGTTTCTACTACAACACAGGCAGAAGTGAGATGAAACAACCAAGTGCAAGTAGCAAAACCTCACTTCATCTCTTGCAGCACCGACATCTACATTTCCCCACTTTGTACTTCTCATATCCTTTAGGAATCCTTTTCCAAAGCACCACAACAATCCACAGGAGACATACCACTCTCACCTTATCCTTATCTGAAAGCTGCGTAACACGCAGTTTACACATACACCTTATGCTTCTTCCCCAACTCATTCTGGAGGCATGCCAATAAATCAGTTGAAAGAACACTCAGCAATATTTTCTTCAAGCATAAGAATAATTTTATAATGGATGACTAGAAATCCTAACAATCCAACAAAGAATGAGAGGAGCACATCCTGTGAGGACAAGGTTCTTTGGTGCTGCGGCTGAAGTTCTTCAACTGTACTTGCACACAGAGAAAAAGTAGATATTGAGTCACACAGGCCCAAGGCGCTGGACAATTTAGAAGTTATTCTTGAAGTGTTTAGTCTTCCTTCCAGAAGGCCACAATGAATAGTTTCATTACAGCATTAGAAGGGTGACAGTAGAAATAACTACCTAAACAGCCTCCTGTCCCATGACACAAAAAACACAATAAATAAATAAAACTGCAAAATTTTCATATAAGGCTTTGAATAATGATCAGTTAGAAGTTAAGATGAGATAAAGCAAACATATCCTTACCATCCAAAACTTGGTGCCAGCACTAAGCTTGCCATGTTCAGAGAAGATCCAGCCATGGTAGGAGAGCAGCATTTTCAGGGAGTAGCGCATTGTGACGATAAGGGCAACCCAAAGCCCTGTGCCAAAAAGTACTCCACTCACAATGTTCTGTGTTTGGTTTGACATATAGCCACTATTTAAAACAAAAGCCAATATATGCCAGTTAGTGTTAATTTAAGTTCCAAAGAGAAGCTGGTATTGCAAACTTAAGTCTAATAGTAGTACAGACAGGCCTTACACAAGCTTTATGCCTGCTTACCCCGCTTTCATAAGCTCTTTTCCAAACACCTTTTCATGCAGCAACATCAAAGGCCATAAAAGTTACCAAATGTGCTTCCCAAGTACCCAGAACTATGCAGCAATACTGTTACAAGCTCCCTATTTCATATCCTCATACAGCTGTTTATTTAGCTTATCATGTCACAAACGTACTGTTCCAAAACTGATACATTTTAACAGGACTAGCTTTAAGAGCAGCTGCAAATAAAGCTGATTTCCCTTCAGAGGAACATTAACATTTCAGTCTACTTACGTTGTATCAAGTGTTCGGTTGATTTTGGCTATTATTCCTAAGGAAGGATCAATTTTAGCATACATGGTTGACATCACACCCACAACTACAATAAGCCAGCTAGATGGGCTAGCAGGATAAACACCGGTGATAATTCCGTTCTGGAAAGAAAAGCCTTCACATAATTTTTTCATACCAAAGTAACTGACTTCATATTACCATGGAAAGAAACAAAAATCAACACATTTAAATAATTTAGTTATAAATAATTAGTAAAGTTTATCCAACATTTTCTTACATGTGATTATCTCATCAGTGGGGAATGAATTTACTCAAGTTTGATTACTACAGAAAATTGTAACAATGATATCAACAATGAAAGGAACTTTTACATTCTCTTGTAGACACCACTGATCCTGCTGCAAGTCTTACTAAAAATATAGAAACTAACAAACAACTCTAAAACAAATGACACTTCAATAATTTCAACTCACACCGTTAGACCCTTCTACATGAATACATGGGAAAAAATCCTACTGAACAAGACAGAGAACCAGAATTAACTTTTTTAATACAATTCTAACAGTTCTTCTCACAGCTTTGTAAGAAAATTTTAGTAAGATTTCTGTCAATACGTTTCTGTTTTTGAAAGAGATGTTTAAGATAACCTGTAGTTTATGCAGTTTGCTACTAATGAAACAGATATTTACAATTATAATCCCTTGAACAAAACAATAAATTCACAGCAATCTACATCAAATACCTCATCAGAAACAATACTACTCAGCTATAATAAAGAGTGTAGCCTTGTACTTTTAAGACATGTCACTAAAGATCACAACTAGTCTTATATTTGACTTTTGCAAAAAGATTACATTATTACATGGTGCATTACGAAGAGAATGAAGTCAGCTAATTTCTACATCTGCTTCATCTTGCTTCCACAGAATAAACCAAAAATATGTACCCTTTCAGTCTTTACAATATCACCCTGTGCCACCTTCCTCAGTACCCCAGTCTTAAAGAAAACCCCCATAAGTCTTTCACAGTGCGGAATTTATTTACCATAAAGGAAAAAAAATCAGTTTTCCCTAAAAAAACTTCAATAAATTCATAAAACATTAAATAACCCAGAAGTTTGGTGGACTGGACTAGTTTAGCATACCTTGAATCTGATGAACTTCTTCTTCCATGAATAGACACCAGAGAGGTAAATCTGTTTGAGTGCCTCATGGCTCATACGCAGGTCAATCCCATCTGGAGTTACTGTGAATTGAAAAGCTACTGCCTGATGAGCTTCCGCCATTTTCAGAGAGTTCTGGCAAAAGACAAAGTTAAAAAAGAGTATTTCCTTCTTGTTCAGATGAACTAGGACCTAGCCCATTTCTAGCAAGATATTTTCTACACCATGATTATGGCAAAGATTTCCAAGTATGAAAACATTTACATATAGTACTTGCCTTTTCCTTACAGGGTCTGCTTGCAATTCAGTCTGAGTGTCCTGAAGGTTAATTTAAGGCACCTCTTTTAACCAAAGCAGCTGCAAATGGAAACAAAACACTCGTGTAACTCAGGTATTTTGGCAGCATCACAGATAGCTACATATCAACTATACATGCAATGCATAAAAAAATCAGAGCAGAACAGAAAGTGAAAGCCAAAACATTTTAAAAAAGCACGTCACACGTACAGAGCATCTTACGTTTCAAAGATGCTTCAAAGAAAATGTTTTATTTGAAACAAAAGGTATCTAAAGTTTTCATTTCAGCTAGAAAAACAAAGCTGCTTTTGGCCATATCCTCTCCCAAAGTTTTTTCATATCCTAATTTCAAGATGATTACTCAAAGCAGTAAGAGACTATAGTCTCTGTGGCTCTGTGCTGTGACTGGCAAATAACTGCAAAAATCAAAACTATGCAGAGTTGAGGAAACCAAATCACAACTGTCAGAAAAATTACCTCCCCAAGGAAATCTGAAACTATGATGAAACTTCATGGAACTGCAGCTCAGTTCAACTACCCAAACGAACATCAACAACCATGCCAATATAGACAGAAGACAATTATACTGAGCAGCCACAAAAGACTCAAACCAAAACCACTGGAAGTTAAAACAGAAATGTAAACCCAATATAGCCCCAAGAATCCCACCATGTGCCTGAGAGTGTTGGGCCATCACCTCTTGAATTCTGTCAGGCCTGGGGCTGCAACCACTTCCTTTGAGACCCTCTTCCAGTGCTCAACCATCCACTGGATGAAAAACCTTTTCCAAGTATCTAACCTAAACTTTCCCAGCAGAGCTTCAGGCCATTCCCTCGGGTTCTGTCACTGGTCATGAGAGAGAAGAGATCGATGTCTGCCTCTCCTCTTTTCCTCACAAGGAAGTTGTAACTGCAGTGCTTAGTCCCCTCTTCTCCAGGCTCACCAGCAGAGCAATTGACCTCAGCTGCTCCCACCCTCTCTCCCCTCTACACCCCTCATCATCCTCATATTTCTCCTCTGGACTCTCTCCAAGAGCTTTATATATTTGATCATATTGTGGCACCCAAAACTGCCCCCAGCACTGGAGGTGAGGCCACCCCAGTGCAGAGCAGAGGGGACAATCCCCTCCCTTACCTGGCTGTGCCTGATGCCCCCAGGACAGGGTTGGCCCTCCTGGCTGCCAGGGCACTGCTGACTCAGATCCAGCTTCCCATAAACAGAACCCCCATGTCCCTTTCCTGTGGCACTGCTCTACAGCCTCTCATTTCCTAATCTGTACACACAACCAGGGTTGCCCCAACACAAATGCAGAATCTGGCACTCGTCCTTGTTCAACTTGTTGGTAATTCCATAGCTTTTCTTAGTTTCTGTAACCAGCATTTATAAACACCCTGGAACTTACTCCTACTAATTATTGATTCAGACGAATGTTTTTTGAGCACTTACAATTAGAAAGTAGATTTTTGCAGACAGACTCTATGTATAACATTGAAATGGTCAAAACTATGTTCCTGAGAAGATAATCATAATTCCAAAGTCAGTCTCTTGTCCAACTTAATTAATTAGCTAACCAAAACTTTCATGCATAGCCCCAAAAACAATATCCTCCTAGAAGTATGACTAAATATTAGTGGAATTTATTACCCCACCTGTAGGTCAGGATTCAAAGGCAAGGTTTAGGTTGAGATTTTTACAGGTAAAAACCACATAATCAATACCAAGTGTTTTAAGGGTGCACTGGCATTTCTATGTAAGCAAAATTACTTAAAGTACAACTACTTTACCCTTTTTAAATCCTAAAAGCTAAAATTCACATTTTGTTTGCAAACCTAAAGCTAGTAATTAAATTCTGGTAGACTGCCATCCCCTGTTGAACAGCACATGAGGACTAACCAGTGCAATTTAGGTGGGCATTTCTAAAGCAGTTCATTATGACTAGAGTGCTGCTCCTCTAGTCTGTAAATACTTAATCAGTCATCTGAAACACAAAGAATGGGTGCCAAGGTGTATGAGTAGACAACTAGGCACTTGGAATGCAGCTTAGGAAATAAATACACTGTATAGAAAGAGAAGGAATACTTGGCAGAGATGAATGAGGTAAGTGCTGCTGCACATCATCTATTAAGATTGCTGACCAACAGGCACGGATTCTTTGCAGTATTTAACAGGCCTCCTCCTGGACCAGCCTACAGTGATCCACCTCTGTGATACAACTACTGCTACAGTGCCTAATGGTAATTCACAGATCTCACAAATCCATCAGCCACTGCTCAGGGTTTGGAAGCTGGGTGCTGGGTGCATCGAGGCACCTAAAGATCACAGTATCCTACAGATAGTATGCAATTGATTTATGTGTGTGTAGTGTCCGATTAGAATAACAAAGAAGAACAAATTAGAAGAACATAAACCAGCTTTGAATCACTTTCAAAAGCTTTAACACAAGCCCTGTGTGCTGGAGTAACAACTGCAATTTGTAGTACTTAATGACTCTGTCACTAACAACTACTTATATGGGCTCAGCTGCAAGCAAGTATGAGGAAGTAAAAGTTAGCTGTCCATTCATTCATTTAAATTGTTCATCACCAGCTGGCAAGGGAGCAATAAAACAGGCAGAGGCAGCAGTAATACAGGGTATAACCTGAACTCAACAGGGTTTGCAAAGGCTTTCAAAGTTAAGAACCTGTCAGGTGTTTACCGGCACTATTAAGAGTGGAATGATAAAACCCCAACTAACACATACGAAGAGCTCAACTGTATTTGCATACAGCAAATCAGGCACCTGGATTTGTCTCAAGAAAGGCCAACATGTTCTGCTCAGTTCACTCACGGAATTTTGTATTCTGGAATGCCAGTGTCTTAAGTATAAGATCAGCTATTTTCCCTTACCCTTCAACTCCCCTGTGACTTCTCAGCCAGGAAATTTGTAATTAACCTCCTCTTTGTTTCTGAATGGAAAGAATTTCAGGACCCCTTTCATTTTTAAGCACATCTTTTTTTTACTGTCCAAGGCAGAAAAATATTCTAAATAGCATCAAGTATTAACAGTCAACCCGACATTTTAATGAATTAAAATGTAACATTCTCACAAAAATAAATAAACTTCATTAAGGAAAATATTCCTTATCCCCAAATGAAAAAAAAAAATAAAATCCAGCAAGAATTAATCCTGAATCAAGCAAACGAGCCCTGAAAACAAATAGAGTCCAGTTCTAGGATTGTACTGCTTGACATTAAGACGTGAAACAATAAAACAGCCTGTTTCCTTTCATATTCTTTTCCTTTACTTATAAAACCATAACCCTTTGAAACTGCCCTGAATTATGATGGCGGGACACCGAAGGTTTCCCGAAGGCCGCTCCTCTGAGCACTTGTGTTTCTCCTTGAAGGGCAGTTTAATCCTGCGCCGCGGCGCGCTTTCCCTCGCTGCATTCCTGCGCCGCCACGTGCTCAACAGCAAAGTAGGGGAAAGGGCACAGGCGGAGCCCTGGACTTTTAAACTTGACTCGCCACTGTTCCTAAGGCGGCACCCACATCCATCACTCAACCAGCACTGAGACAATGGCGTCTTCTAACTGCGGGCGCTCGGGTCTGCAGCATATTTCTGCACAGCATATACTAATTAACCTTGTTCCCAGCAGAGAGCCATAAAACCAAATAGAACAGCTTTTGACTTTCCTAGCAGCTTGGCAGAGTCTTACTCAAAGGGGGGGGAAAGCCCTCAGCATAATAACTTCAACAACTAATCTGAAATGGCTATTTTAATTCCTTTCAGTGTTCTCTTATAATATTAATGTACCTTGAAAAACACACACTTGCCCCTTAAAATTTGGTTTATTGATTCTTTTGTGAGTTTTTTCCTTTTATTTAAAGAAGAAAGCTGCCTGTTCCTTGCTCTTATCTGGTTTTATTTAAATTCAAACATGCTGTAACAGTTGCAGATGTTTCTCCTCTTCCTTTTCCATACCTCTGCTTGAGCCAAACTAAACTAAGCACAACTTTTTCCTCATTGTTATAAACAAGCACTGCTAGGCTGGATGTCACTTTTAAGTCAAGAAAACAGACTGCACACTAGAAAGCCTATGTGCTGATGGTCTGCAAAACTATGCTGCTACATCTGCTATGCAAAAAGCATCCTCACACTGTTATTTTTGCAGTTTCAGGACATTTACACCACAAAGACTGAGGTTTAACTCACAGACCTTATGACTTCAGGTTGCAGACACTGAACAGTCAGTGCTAGGCCTTATATGTTCCTGCAATCACAAAAGGAGATAAGGGCTTCAGCTCTGGAAAATCTGATGCAGGATGCTGCCATTTAAGTCAGGCATGCAAGAAGTTACCAGTGGTTGGCAATGTCTCTCTGAAGCTCTGTGAAAGAACTGCCATGTGCATTTTAAAAAGCAGCAAGCCATGATACAAGAGTTAATTGCATTACAACACAGAACAAGGTATTAATTCTTGAAGCAGTTACTCCTGGAAACACTAATGAATATGAATCTTTTTATCTTTCTGTGGATTTCATATACTTTACATGGATAAAGTGATAGTGCTAAAAAGAATGAAGTCACACCTACACCTCACAAATGCAAATCCTAGGCTTTAAGAGGATGTCACTTGCCTCCTATACATTCCTTGGCTCATGCAATTCACTTTTTTCCCCCATTTCCTCTTCCTCTTGAGTAGAAAAAACCCTGTCCTTTCTCCTTGTCAGGATTCTAAGCATCTAATGAAAAGACACACATTACTTAAACACAGTTTTCACATTGATAGCTCCTTTTCCTGCAAAGGAAGTTAACAAATGCAGAGGAAAACTGAAGAGGTCTCACTCACTTGATCCTGAACAGCTAAAACCTTGATGATAGACTTAATTCTATGACTCTCACTTTCAAGGTACATTGATAATTTAGTTTGAGTTTCTCTTCAAAGGTTTCTGACACCTATTTACAGATTAGCTTTAATATGAAGGGCATATGACTGTCAGTAATCAAACCAAGCTCACAAAACAATTCTCTCCAATTATTCTACTTGGATAATCAAAACCTGTCAGTTTTCTACCAAAAGCAATGGCTGCTGCATATAGTTTCTCTGAGAACATGGCTAGGTACCACCACACACAGGCTGGATACTGCCAGAGCTCTCAAACAGACACCCTTGGCACCCAAGCCACAGAGTGTTCATCAATGGTGGGCAGACTTGCAGCATTACAGGTATGATGGCAGTTCTGAAATCAGAATTACCTCTATCATGGCATTTCTGAATTCAAAATTACCCAGGAACCCTGATAACTTCAGGCAGATACAAGGCATCACCAATCAAGCAATGAGAAGCATTTTATGACAAAGGCTTTTGTCATAAAACAAAACTGACTCCTGCCAAGTTCCTACTAGGCAAGCTTAGAAGTAAAAAAAAAAACAAAACACCCAAAACAAACAAAAACCCCAACGAACCACAACAGAAACTTGACCCTGAAGAATTCTTCATTTGTTTCTTACAATAAACTTACAGCTTCAAATTTTAGCTTGGAATTCTGGTTTCAAATAGAGACTGGTGAGGAGAAAAGTGTGATACTAAACTATTTGAAATGACATTGTTTAAGGAAGCTTTCAAGATGGGAAGTGGAGAAAAATATCAGGTGAAAGTACATTAAACCAAATTTTAATTAGTAAACATACTTAAAACTATATTAAAATTTCCATTTAAAACTAGACAGCTTGAATGAAGAATGGTTTTGGAGAACCAAGCAAGTACCCCAAAGTCTTGGTCTGACCTAAACCAGTTTATTTAAAAGAGAAAAGCAAGGGGGGGGGGGGGGGGGGGGCTATTTCTATTAACATGCAAATCAGTAAGAGTTACTGTTTGAATGTTAAAAGCAGCCACAGAAAACTAGAAAATAATTCTGGAGTTCTCTAAAGTTCTCGTAAAAGACTAAGTCTGAAACCTCTTTAAATATTGAAAATATTGAAGAAATTTATCCAGTATTTTGCTGTCCACACATCAGATCTCCCTTCTGGAGGTGAGCTTGCAGCAGCTTTTAAAAGAAAACAGATACCCAAAATATTTATTTTTATTTTATATGTTTACTGATAATATATTTTGACACTTTAAGGTAGGTCACTGAATTTTAAGAGTCTGAGGACAGACCTAATGAAATTAAAGCCAGTATTTAAACACCTGAACAGCAGCACTGTGTTTGCACTGACACAGTGACCAAGTATTTTCTCTCAGCTGTGTAAGCCATTACTATGGAAATTTGCATTTTCTATCTCCCAGAAAGCCAAAACTATGAATGTATTTTGTTTCATACAGATCACTGAAGAACTCTGTATGCTCAAATCTGTTGATTTCACACCAGGCATTAAATCAAGAAAGAGAATTCCAAACACTGAGATGTTTATCCAATCTCCTCATGCATTATTACACGTTTCACTTGGATTTCTGTTATTGATGGTCCTGTCAGTCCAAGCCTTCAGTACCACCTACACAAAGTATTCAGACGAAACTAAGGCAGCTGACTTTGCCTTGACAGTGCGCTTGCAATGAAATGATACATAGTGAAGCACAACAAAGCCAGTGCCAACATCCTCAAATAACTTCCTGGCCTGTTAGTTTATTTCCATACTTTGCCACCTGCTACAGTTTAATTAACCTATACAGTCATCCCAGAAGTGGATGCAAAAAAAAAAAAACCAAAAAAAAAACCAAAAAAACAAAACAAAAAAAAAAAAAAAAAAACAAAAAAAAAAACCCCACCCCCAAAAAAAAACAACACCACAACAAACAAACAAAATAAAATAAAATAAAATAAAATACAACCAAAAAACAAAACAAACAAACAAACAAAACAAAACAAAAAAAAACAAACCACCCACCAGAGGAAAAAACCTCCAAACTGAAACTGCTGAGTTCACAAATACAAGGACTGAAACGGGGAGCAGTGGCTGATAACTTAAAGGTTTTCACTGCAATCCAATGGACCTTGACAGGCTGGAGCAACAGGCAGGCTTGAAACCTTGTGAAGCTCAATAAGGAGAAGTGCAAAGTCCTGCACGAGGGGGGTGACTAACCCCACACACCAGAGACTGAGCGGCAGGAAAGCAAAGCTCAGCATATGAGGCAGGAAGGTGCCCTTGCAGCGAGGCTGCAGAGGATGCTAACAGAATCCTGGGGACATTTGGAGCACTGTTGCCACCAGGCTGAGGGAAGTGACTCTGCCCTTCTACTCAGGGCTGGTGAGGCCCCAACTCAAACACTCTGTGCAATTCTGGGCTCCCCAATGAGAGAAATGAAACTACTGGAGAGAGTCCAGAGAAGAGCCAGTAAGAGGATTAATGGTTTGAACTATCAAACCTGCAGAGATGCTTTAAGAAATTTAATGAAGAAGTTTTCATAAGACATCTGCTGCAAAAAATAAACTTACAGAGCACTAAGGCCTGAACAAGAAATCTTCAATTGCTTTAAATGAACAGCATACCTTGAAATTCAAACGGGTAGTAGCTGCCAAATATTCGAAAAGAGCAAGTTTTCTGCAACTGACAAAAATATGCTAGTAGTCTCGAGGATAAAAGAAGCTGGACTTTGAGGAATGAACCCTTTAGAAAATGATTCATCTCAGTTTTTCAACATTACTCCAGTAACTTGGCCTTCACTGAAAAGCACCAAAGTGCCATTGTATAAGATTTTCAAATGAATATTGGTATTTTAAACACCAGATGCGTGCCCAATGAAAGGCTGCCAGTCTTAAGGCAGCAGGTAGATTTCCGGAGCTCACTTTGAGTGCCCCATCTTTTGCAGTGATATGGTGGGAAACCGTACAAGCTCCTAATAAAAAAACAGACTTGAAATTCAATGTTACATGTATATACACCATAGAGAAAACATTGACTGCTCCTACCAAATTAAAAATGACTATTATCAATAATAAAACACATGTGACTTCAGTTAAGTACATGGAGGTTTTTCATGGGGTTTGATATAAATACAGTCATTTCAGACACTGAAGTGTACACTGTACAGCAGCATCCAGCACTGACTCAGTAACTCAAGGTCCCATCCACTCTTGGGTCAGACAGTGGTGGGGAGGCAGTCACTCACATAAAATGCCAAAATTCTGCCCTACTGCAAGAGGATCGATAAGGTAATGCAGCTAACCAAGGAATGCCAAAAGGATGCCAAAAATGCTTTCACGTGTGTGCATGTGGTGCTCCTTTGATGCATAGTTGAACCAAATTAAAACTAAAGCTATAGAAGAAGCATTCCGTTTAAGAGAAATCTAAACAAACAGCAAATTTGTCTAGAGTTCTATACCTTTCAAAGGAAATTCAGGTCTTGTTCTATAGAATCTTCAGTAAACAGTACAAAATATGCAGCTGAAACATTTAAACATATGAACAAAAAGACTGTCTGGTCTCTCATATCTGTTTCTTTGATGTTCTCTTAGGTAATGGCACCTTCCTGTACACTGCACTTATGCAAAAAGGTATCAAGGTACTAAAGCCTCAAAAAGAGCAGTTTATTGAGTTCATACTTAGCTCATGTGACATTCCACAAGGTTCTCACTTCTGAACTTACTATAACGATTAACCAGACATGGTTATTCGCTTGAGAATTTCCATTTCTAAATTGCTTCTTTGCCTACTAACCTTCAATAATGTCTAATCATGCTTCAGTATATAGGATGACACAGATATCCACTGCTTTAAAGTCTTACCAATAACTCAGCTATCTTACAATGACTAATCATATTTTACAGACACAAAATCTTTAAGAGAAATATGAGAGGAGTGAGCCAAATCATATCTGTGCAAAAATTAGCCACAAGGATTAAGTTTACTCAAGGCTTCTCAGGTGAACCTAATGACTATGGCATACAAATAAAACAGAAACCAAAGAGTCACTCTCCTTTAAATGCTGAATTAACATAGCACTGATGAAAACAAAATTAGCCTGACAGGTGTTCTCATGACACTTAAGTTGGGACAAGTTCTCATATTTGATTACTGCTAATCATTGCCTCCAATCCTTCCCACCCTCACCTACACCTGACAGGTGTGGTCTCTTGGAATTGCAAATGTCTTTAAGGAGTTCTCACAACCAAGAGATGAACAAATGCTGTGGCTCAAGCCAAGGTAGAGAACTGAACACATATATCTGCCCATCTACAGCAACACTGGGACCCACAGCAAACCTCACCCACAGGACAGAGGTTGAAATCAGAGCAGCTAAGAAGGCTTCAGTAACTTGTGGCCCCACAGACAGTTTACATCCTGACCTCAGCAGTTTTCCAAGATCACCTGTGGCTGAATATATTCATTACCCTCTGCAGCTATCTCTTTTGGAATCTTGGCCTGATATTCTTATTCCTTTCCTCGGTGGTAAACTGGAGCAAAAGGTCTATATGGATGGAAAGAGATAATGACAAAGACCAGTGAATGCAACATAAACATACCCGAACACCTGCCTTCCTTAAAAGCAGGCTTGAGATCTATTTGCCACACACAAGGCTTCTATATCAGAAGCTCACTGCCCCTGGGATCCTGAGTAAGTTAGGACACAACACGAAGCAGACTCATTCCAATGCTCCTAGCTCCTAAGACTTCAGCAATGGCAGTCACTCAGCTGTGGCTCTCAAACAGAAAGTCAAGAGAAACACTGTGAGCTTTGATTCACACACAGCTTTCAACGGCTCAGAGGGGCTGGATCAGATTGGAACCATTTCAGAAAAACTAATGCCAGTGGAGAAAATAGTCACAGGCAGCGGTTCTGAAACACTATTTTCCATTACACTGAATGACACTGTTTACACTGAACATGTCCAAGATGGTGAGGAACTGTGGAGTGATAGAAAGTTCATGTGCTCCCCACTCAGTTATTTCTGAGGGCCTCAGTAGTGACTGCCAGCTCTTGGGACAAGCAAGTTAATGACAGGGGCCAGACTCCAATGTTCGGCGCAGTATTCAGTTTAAGACACCTAACCAAGTGTTTGTCTGGAGGGTTTAAACTCCCACTAAAGTCAACACAGATGCCATCAAGATTTCTCAGAGAGGTGTTTGTAGAACAGTTTTCACTGACACTTCAAGGAGAAAAGCCACAGTCAGTAAGTTGTCTTCTCACCTGATCTGGAAACAGGCAAAACAAAGGGGATTTGCAAACAATCTGTTAATTAATTACTAGGCTAA
Source organism: Peucedramus taeniatus (assembly GCA_013400575.1). NCBI lineage: Eukaryota > Metazoa > Chordata > Aves > Passeriformes > Fringillidae > Peucedramus > Peucedramus taeniatus. Next base: position 106,065 of record WBNO01008716.1, read on the forward strand.
CCCTAAGGAATATTAATCCCTACAGTTTCTGGATCATATGATCTCTCTCCTCTTCCCAACAGCATGCTCCTGTAGAAGATGGTTCCAAAATGTACAGTTCAACAAATAAACAACCCCCAAAAACCCCAGTGAACACAAACCAACAACACTCTCCAAAATCAAACCAGAAACGTTTACAACTGTTGGATTATTTCTAGGGATTTTTTTTTCTTACACAGGACATACTATATTGTTCCTAGGCCTCTCAGATCATTCTAGCCTCTACTGCAATACATGTTATATTGTCCCCATCCCAGCAAGCTACATCCTCTGACCTTCTAGAAACCCGGAATAATCTAAGAGAGAAGCATACTCTGCTAAAACACTGCACAGTTATCATACCATGCAGAAACCTCCCCCACCTCATCAAAACTAGGCTCTAGACCTGGATATTTCTTTTTAACTGATCTAAAAGACATAATAAGGCATTTAGAATATACAAGCTGAATCCTTCTCCCTCTCTTTGAACTTAATGAGCTTCTGTGCTCTTGCAGTAAACAAGAATTATTATCTTCCCTATGACAACAAATGTTTCTGGAGCGACAGGACTTTTACGAGACATAAAAGATGTCACATTTTAGGACTTAAGAGATGCTGGAAGATGGACAACAATGTGTGGTGATGAAAAAGCAAACTGAGTTAATTGCTCTCACAGTAGTTCAGTGACCATTTACTGCACAAGCTTGAAAGACCTCAATAAGGTCTTTCAGCTTGCATGAGGTTCCAAGACTGAAGAACTGGTTCCAAAGATTTGCAAAAATATTTCAGCTGACATTCACATTAAAGTTAACCCAGACTTGAAGAAAGAGGGTTCAGTCATTTGGATCGTGTTTTTCCAAACGTGGAGTTCAGGACCATGATACAAGCATGCTGCAGGGCAAAGACAATGAGTTTGGAATGTAAAAAAAAAAAAAAAAATTACATACTTTAGGAGTTTTGTTGACTGGCTGGGGTTTTATTTGTGATTTTTTCCGAGGGGTGGGGGGGGTGTTATTTGTTTGCCTTTTTAGCACAAACATTTCCTTAAGTCTCCTTTCACCCCAGACTTTTGAGGGAAGACTTGGGGCTCACCACCGTGCTCCCCCCCGCTGCTCCGGCTCCATCCTCCCGCCGCTTCCCAGCGCGGACCGCGNGAGAAGTGGGTGAAAGGTCGCGCCGCGCGGCCCCGCCCCGCGCCGCCCCGGCCGCTCCAGGCCTTTCCACGCGCGCCGGGAAGGCGCTGCCAAACAAAAGTTCCCAGAGGAAAGGACCGCAAGCGACGAAAGAAGCCAAGCGCACCCCTCTGAGCGAGCAGGGGAAATAGGGTGTGCTCAGCTCGGGCGGCTGGGCGATTTCTAGTCCGGTTCTCAGCGCTGAAAAGCCTCGGTAGTTCAAGGTTACGCTTTTCTTGAACAAGGAATAGTGATTTCTTCCTGGAAGAGGCTCTTCAATCAGGGCCGAAACACCCCAAAATTTTAAAAAGCACTCAGATCAACTTAACTTTCAGACTAAGTCAGGGCTGTGACAGAGCCCGATACCTGTGTAACCATGTGCAGTTACATTTCCTGGGCTAACAAAGATTCACACAGCACCACCTGTGCTATTGTACACCGGCAGTCATTAGTTTATATCGATATGCTTGCGAGAGGAAAAGAACCTGCTCGTTACCACGGAAGCCCACAACACTTAAGTAGCACCCAGTCCTGATGGTCAGAAAAAGCATAAAGGAGTTAGCAGATCTGGAAACTGAACACGTCAGACACTCGGGAAAACATAATGAAAGAAGAACGAAGGGATTAGATCTCCATTTTCAGTGCTACTCCCCTACACACACGTGAAAAGGAAATGAGCAGTTTTCTGTACTGTAATTTCCTTTAGACTGCAGATTGTCCTCTAAGTGCTGACAAACTGCCAGGTTAAGAGGAAGAAAGAGACGTTTGTCTTGGTCCTACTTTACACTTTTCTCTTTCCAAAAAAGGTGCTTCCTGTTACATTTTCATCAACACTAGTACACATCTATTATAACTGGATCACAGCCCAAGTAATATTTTAGGTTCAATTTTCTATTTTAAACCAGAGCAAAGACCAAAGCTGTGGGAATATGAGGCGAGAAAATGTAATTCCGTGATGCTGCGAGAATCTCGGTCTATCTTTTTACAAGAAGTCTAATTAGCATTCTCATGCAGTAAACCTGTCACGCCTTGAACAAGATAGTACATTTCCTGTGTTTGTAGTTCCAGCTGGTTGTAGTGACTGCGGTTTTTATAGGTTTTACAGGCTGGAATCGGACATATAGACTAATCTCTCTCTCTCTCTCTCTGTCTCTCTCTCTCACACACACACACACATAATAAATTCGTTTCCGCACTCGAAAACCCACCAGCGATGCCACGCGGCGTGCACACTTCCACAGACATGAAACTCATCCCGGTTACGAGTCAAACCCACCAAGCCGCGGGTCACCGGTGTCACCTTTGTTTCGGCGGCGGCACAGATTCAGCGAATCTCCCGGTGTACCTGTGTCACACCGCTCCCCTGCCCCCATCCCCGCCCTAACCTGCAGCACTAAGGCGCTATCCCTCAGGCCGGGGCAAATCGCGAGCACGATGCCAAGGGCACCGCGCCTTTCCAGGACTCTCCAGCGCCCGCCAGCACCGCGCCCACCACCCTTCCCTGCGTTTCCACCCTTTTCTCGAGCAAGGACGAGCCCCGCTTGGAAAGCGGCACCCGGCGCACTCGCACATGCACCACGGAACTTCGTGCTCGACCCAATGGAAACAATAATTAGGCTAAAACCGGACCGAGCGAGCCCGTCCGCCTGTCCCCGATGCTGCCCTTCCTGAGCCCCAAGAAGGCGGACGGCGGGAGCGTCCCGGCTGAAGGGGGAGGGGAGCGGCAGCCCACGGTGAATCAGCCGGACACGGCGGGCACACGGCGGCCGCCGCCGCGCCCTGCCC